>CABFWO010009181.1:0-13325 GCA_902155825.1 Timema genevievae
GGTCTATTCCATTCTGGTCTAGGGAGGTGTTGTACAAGGTCTGACTATGAAACTGGTCTATTCCATTCTGGTCTAGGTAGGTGTTGCACAAGGTCTGACTATGAAACTGTCCCATGACGTCAGCCCGCAATAGAGCGGCCTTTCACTGTTGGCGATAATAGTGCCAGCTTTTATGAATAGAGGTTGCCATGTTGTCAACCCAACGAGCCCTTCAGCCGCTAAGCTCAGTTTTTTAGACTGAAGCCGCAGTTTTTTAGTGCCAGTAGCTTCTAATTTGTCCTCACGAAATTGAGTTGACCCAGCTCCAGACACAGTGCTTCACAAAAAAAAAGTGGGAATGCCGGAGATCAACCCCAGGACTTTGGATCTGTAGCCATAACTATGACTAATATACCACAATGGTGGTCCTATTGACACACTAAGATATTAATAAAAAAAAGCCTATCTAGACATTGTATATAAATTATCAATAAAAATGGCGATATTCTCTGTGAAAATGTTTTACTTAATTAGATTAAACATTCCTGTTATTTTGTCGCAGAAAACCATACTTAGAGTAATGATTTCATATTATAAGCTCAATGTGAAGAATATTAAAAAATTAAGTCCCTTGTATCTTATTGTATACTGTGACGCTCGTATTTTAGTTGGATCTCAGTAATATGACCATAGTTTAGTACTTTCAAAAACAAGTGTTTTATTTATATTTTGTAATTATTCGCAGTGTGTGGGCTTGCAGCAAAGAATGGACATTACAGTAAGCTAACAGTGCTGGTTTGTTGCAGGAGTTTGACGAGTATGCAGAAATGTCAGCATCCCTACCAGTTGCCCTGTCTTCACTTGGCTGGAAGAAGTTTAACCTAACTTCCACGGTGCGCTCCTGGTATTCTTCTGGCTCTTCGTCAACAGAGAGGTTGCGGCTTCTTATAGACTGCTCTGGATGTAATGATCTAGTGGAAGCTGTTCTCTTCCCCACCACTAATACTGCCAAGACCTCTGGGCAAGCTCAAGAACCATTCGTGTCTCAGTCATCATCAACATTAGATCCACAGAGGCCTTTCCTGGTTATTCATACAGATCCGAAGGCCACCAAGAGAGTGCGTAGGAGAGCCATTGATTGTAATGAGGATAAGCGCACGCAATGCTGCAAAGAACGCTTTTTCGTCAACTTCAAGAAATTAGGCTGGGAGGACTGGATTATAGCACCTAGTGGTTATTTTGCAAACTACTGCCGCGGAGATTGTGGTGGACTCCATCGGACTCCAGACACATTCCTAAATTATTATACTCATGTGATAGAAGAGTTCCGTAAAATTGATAGATTGTCTGGTATGCAACCTTGTTGTGCTCCTTTAAAGTTTTCATCCATGTCTTTAATATATTTTGGGCCCGATAGCGATATTATCAAAAGAGATCTTCCAAAAATGATTGTTGATGAGTGTGGTTGTCCATAGGTAAAAATAGCAAAATAAATGTAAAAAAGTCATAGAATTTTATGACTTCAGGTTCCATATACATGAGAGCATTTTTAAGAATCTCGAATGGTTTCCTATTTAATATGGATGGGAAAGTATTCGAGATAGCGTTGAATGTGCTCCAAAATATACCTTCATGGTAAAATGCAACACTTTAAACACATAATAATAGAAAGGTTTCAGACAAATTCAAAAAGGATTGATACAATGTTATTATTCTAGACAAACAGTATGTTAAGTGGCCCAAAATATGATTATTTTCTCTTTACATTTAAAATCTCCAAATTAAGCTTACTCTTACTGTCATTATTATACAATTTATCAAACAAAAGTGTGTATGTAATGTTGAAACACATGAATGTAAATCCATTAATTATGTTGTGTAATGATTTTGTTGGAAAACAAAGGTGCTAATTTTATATAATAGTAGTGATAACAATAATTTAACAGTAAAATTTATTATACTACAATCACATGTTTTACATTATCTGACACGTGTAAAAGTGTAGCTTTCAATAAAGTTAAAATATTTAAATCTTAACTAATTATGGATATATGGGCAAAATAAACTTTAAAGATTTCAAATTAATAGTCAAATAGGTTTCTTATTGAAAAAACTATGAGTTCATTTGAACATAATTCTGTGAACTGGGTTACCCAGCTTTACATAATAAAAATGCATAGTCTATAAATAATATAAATATGTTTCCTTTACATAACAAATATTTATTTTATTATTTCCAGAAATCCTATATAATAATACTAATCAACGTCATTATAATAATCATAACCATTTCAAAGTTAGCATCTTCATTTTAAAAGTTATAGTTTTTCTTATGAAATTGCAATATTTGATTTTATTTAGTTTATTACCCGAAAGTACTAACTATATTTTTTATGACAACATTTTTTGTATATTAGAAACCTA
This sequence comes from Timema genevievae, assembly GCA_902155825.1. Classification (NCBI taxonomy): domain Eukaryota; kingdom Metazoa; phylum Arthropoda; class Insecta; order Phasmatodea; family Timematidae; genus Timema; species Timema genevievae. The sequence continues at coordinate 2,404 of CABFWO010009181.1, forward strand.
AACATTTTTCATTAAGTTAGGAAAAACTACTTCTTCCGAATACTGATGTGGCAAAATAATAGTTTGTATTCAGGATTCGCTACATTTCGTTTAGTTGCATTCATTAAAATTATGTTAATACTAGAGCCGGATCCAGTTCAATATTTCTCGAATCCATATTTTTTTTTTCAAATCTTGAATTCAAAGTCGAATCTTATAAAGTATACAACTATTGTTAGAGTAAAATTATTGAAAATTAAGTTTAAAAGCACTTAAATCAATATCGCCAATGACAATTTCTAATTTTTTGTCACATCAATTATGTTATAAATAAAGACCCAAGACTTTTATAGTAAATTAATTATTTTTCCAATAACCTAAGTTTATCTGATTCCTTTTACCAACTTCAAACAGTGTGCGAATGGTGATTATATTATATATTATTTTTTGAATAAAAATTGTGAAAATTTTAAATCCTATGCGAACAATTTCAAATTCAAAAATTTAATAATAGCCAGGTTGACATACAGCTGTTGTCCAATTTTCACCTGAAGGGACTTTTAGAAATGATATTTTTTGTTTTCAGCAAAAATGGATAACATTTCACATATTTATTAATATTGTTTAGTATGTAGCCTATTGATTGACAATATTCATAAAAAGTCACTGCTTCAGATCACATGACCTTATGGATGAATAACTGAAAATAGATCAAGTAGCTTTTCTCGCTGTCAGCTAAGCCGCTTTCCTATTGAAATTGGACTGTGGGAAATACTTGATTGAATGATGAATTTTCAAACATAAGGTTGGTTTGATGTGCTTTCTATAAAACTCAAGTTGGACATGCACACCGAGCTCCGGCTGGTTAGTACCGCTCGCACCATCTGGTGAAAGCACATGTACTAGGGAAGTTCAGAAAGTGCAGTGGTTTCCCGTTGCCGTTCGCACTGAAAATTTACGAGCGAGCGAGAAACGGTCTATGAATTTTGCCGAATGGTATTTTCACATACTTTACAGGGATATTTTACATGCCACAAGTGGCATGAGACCGATGACTTCTTTGTTTCCCCTCCTAAGTAAGTTGTACTACGAATTTTCTTCAAAGAAAAATCCACTGACCTCAGCTGGGTTTGAACCAACGTACATCGTGTTGTGAGGCGAGCACTTTACCCCAGTACAGGACTACAGAGCCTCAAAATTAATATACATTTTACTGGTGTAAATATTAAATTCTAGCATTGATGTACCCGGCTTTGCCCGGGAGACATAATAGTTTAGGGTGAAAACTATTAAAAAGGTGTAAAGAGTGCAAATGGGGTGAAAAGTAAATCTAATAAATATTTTTTTCAAATAGGGTAGCAAGTTTTTAAAGGTTTAAAAGAGTAGAAAGTATAAAAAGCCCAATAAGGTAAAAAAAAGGCAAAAATGGTATTATTGTATCAGGGTTTAATAAAGGGAATGAAGGGGTTAGAAGGTTAAAAGTGCAAAAAGGGTAAAAAGGTATACTAATAAAAATTACTTCAGCACTTTTTAACCTCTTTACCCAGTTTACCCGTTTCCCCCATTCAACCATTTTACCTCGTTCAGCTTTTCACCCCGTTTGCCCTTTTTACCAACTTTATCCTTTTTACTCTTTATGCACATCTGTACCATTTTTACATATTTTGCCCTTTTTAGCTTTTTCCTTTTTGTCCCTTTCTACCCTTTTCATATATTTTACCCATTTTACCCTTTTTAACATGTATACTCCCTTAATTTACACTAGATTTATTTTAATCCTATTTGGTCCTTTTCACTATTTTCCCTTTATTTTTTTCCCCCCCTTTTGCTCTTTTTGAGATTTTGCCATGTTTGTCACTAGCCTAATTCAAGATAAGGATAGGGTATAATGAGGTGGACTGGATAGAACTAGTCCAAGATAGGTATAGGTACTTTTGTAAGTGCGTTAGTGAATTTTTGGGTTTCTAATGCCAAAGTATAAGTAATTAAAAGGGATTAAAAGGGTAAAAACTGAAAAGGGCAATAAGAAAAAAAGACAAACGGGGGAAAATGGCAAAAGTGTCAAAATAGGGTAAAAGGGCAAATAAAAGAAAAATTGGCAGAAATAATAAAATGGTAAAAGAAACAAAAAGGTTAAGAAGGGCAAAATATCTAAAAAATAAAAAAGGTCTAAAGGGTAAAGAGGTTATAAAGGATAATAAAGATAAAAGGGGTAAGAAGTGCAAAATGGGTAAAAAGGGTTAAAAGGACACAAAGGGTATAAAGGTGCACAAAGTGGCAAAATTCCAAAAAGAGGGGAATGGGGGAAAGTAGTAAAATGGGTCTAAAGGGAAAGTAAATATGGGCAAAATTTAAAAATTCTGGCTTCCAGGTGCACATTTTCATACACAAAGTCTACTATAGACCACATTGCCTAACTATATGAAAAGTAGAAATAAATATATTATTAGGTGTTAAAATATCTTCACTTTTTCAATTATTAATTAATATTAAGAAATCAAATACATTTTTTTTTAATATTAGGGCTTCGAGGTGAAGATGCTCGTGCACAGGGGCTACTAGTTTTAAATTTCAGACCTCTCTTTGTGGTAGATTATCGCGCAATACTCATGACAGACAGACAGACAACGCTTTATTTTATTAGGCCCTAATATAGATGATCATCATAATTTTTAATAAAGCCATGTGAAAACCTCACTTAGATTCAAACCTATTTTATATATATTTATATATATATGCTATATATATATGCTATATATATATATGCTATATATATGTGTTATATATATGATATATATATATATATATACACATAACAAGATTGAATCATTTGTTTCCGTGTTAGCAATATTCAATCAGCAAAATTGTACATTTAAAACATCACTTTAGAGGTTGTTATGAATAAAATAAGTAATAATTAAAGTATACAAATTTGAGGTTAAACATTTAATGAAATAAATGGTACGGAACTCCACACGGACTTTCTCACTATATTGTTAAAAAAATGGAGACATTTCCTCAAAATTCGTAAAATAATATACACTAGCGAACCCGAGAAAAAAATTGTGCTATACATGCGTAAAACATTTTTTGAGTCATGGTTTTAAATTTTATAATTTTATTTTTAAAGAATTAACGTCTTCATTTGTATATTTGTCTCCCCCCCTTTACAAGAAGGAAGAGAAGACGGAGCATCATCAGGAAGATGGTCCATCGTCTTCGTTGAAGTCGTTCCTATCAACTTCATCTTCACAATCAGTTAGGAGATGAACCATCATCTTCTTCTCGATCTATGCAGTGTCCAACATCTAGAGAGGACGCTGGAGCCACCGATGTAAAGTACCTGTTACCAGGATTCAAAAGGAAAGGGAGGCGCGACTAGACCCACTATTTAAGAAGTTTCTCGCAGCTATGTCTGCAGCAATAGGTTGTAAACTAAACTTCACACGGCTACACAAAATTTATATGTGTACAGAACGAACATCTTCTGTCTTCTATGTTCCATCTCTTGATTTACAAGAGTTTAACAAAGTTATAATATTAAAACTAAAGTTTTCAATCATGATCAGAACTCCTAATTCACCATACAATTAATAGGAGAAATGAGTCAGGGGAGCATCCCCCCCTTCAACATGCCTGGAGGGTACCTGGTCATGCCTAGTATTACAAGCACCTTTTCCTAAGTTTATCACTGCCTAAATCAGTTTCCCTCTCCTAACCTAGGATAGAGCAGAAGCATGAGATAGGTTAGTGCAAAACATTTTTTCTATCTAGAACCATATAAATTGGTTTCATGACCCAAGATCCACTGCGAGGATCATCCAATGAAATCGGCAAATATTACATTAAATAGAATTTTACTCCAAACGGGACATAATCCATGAGTTCACTTATAGGCTCCCATAAACCTATAAGGAACTATACGCATGGATTAGTTTCAATTACCAGTGTACAAAGATACTCTACAACACTAAGGGAAATCAAAGGGTTTAATTATAGGTTCCCATAAACTTATAAAAAAACTATATGCATGGTTCCACTTTATGTACCTGAGTATAACCAAAATGGTTAACAATATAAACACTAAGATAAGTTTATAAATATCAACTATTAACTAATGACATAAGCTTTGTCAAACAATACGTAAAAAACTTATATATTTTTTATACTTCACAAAATTAAAGCATGACCAAAGGAATATCTTATAGCTTGCCATAAAACTATTAACAGCTACTCGATTGGTTCTACTTAATTCACCTGAGTAAACCCAAAATAGAGTAATGTATAAGTGAAATGTTGAACTTACAACCTTTACTCGTAGACAAACTTTACGCATGCACCTTAGGTAGGTACAATTTTAAGATGGCTCACATGAGCCCTGCGTGTCACGGTGTGGTCAGTCGGTTTCTTTAAACTCACCGACCCTGGCGTCAAAAAGCAGTCCACTGACCAGGGTCCACTCCATCTGGGAGAGAGCTTGGCAGTAGTCTTGTCAACGGCGGAGCTCTGGGGAAAACATCTACACATAACCTGGTTACCCACTGTGATGTTCACAGGGACATGACCTCTATTCTAGACTTCTGCAGCCATCTTCTGTGACTTTTTTAGATTCTGAAAGGCTGCTGAACACCTTTCAGAATAAGAGGGGTCATTAGGGGCTCCTAGCAGAGGATACAAATCTCAGACCGCTAGAAAGGGATGGTTCGGCTCCCTACCTAGCAATAAAGAAGCTGGAGAAGCGCCAATTGACTCGTGCAGTGCAGAATTAAATGCCAAATTCCAAAAATCTAAATCACGGTTCCAGTGGACTTGAAACTCACTGTGATAGATGGTTAGTGCTACTTTAAGATTCCTGTTAAATCTTTCAAAATGATTAGGGGATGGATAATACGAACTCGTGGTAACATGTTTAATGCCCCATCCGAAATACATGTCTTTGAACGATTTTGAACTAAAACACGGGTCATTATCGCTCACGACCTTTCGAGGGGCACCAAACTCTATTAGTGAGAGCGTTTACCGTAGTAGTTCCTTTCATGTTTCTAAGGGGTATAAGAATTACAAATTTGGAAAATCCATCAACCAAAACCAAAATACAAGTATTGCCCTTACTAGATCGAGTAATAGGACTAGCAAAGTCCACGAACACTTTCTCCCAGGGGCGTTGAGCTATATCGGCCGAATGTAACCCAATGCGAGTGTTCTGTGCAGGTTTAGTTTTAAGGCAGGCTTCACAATTCCTAACTCAATCACGAACATCTTTATACAGGCTAGGCCAGAAAAACTCTTTTGAAATCTTCCTTTGACTTTTAAAGACTCCAAGATGCCCTCCAAAAAGGGAGTCATGGAAATAACTCAACAACATGGGTCTGATTTTTTGTGGCACAAATATTATTCTTTTGCCACCTCGAGCATATGAAACAATAAGACCTTTGAAGATACCAAATTTGCCCAAATCTTCACCTTTCTCCCATTTTTCCACGAGCTCAAAACTAACAGGATCTTCTTTTTTATGCTTAGAGATAGACACAAACGAATCTGGAATAGTATAAATAACACAAGCCGTTTCCACGTTCTCCTCCGCACCAATAACATCTAACCCTTCATTCATTCTAGACAGGGTATCAGCCACAATATTATGTTTACCAGAAATATGGGGGGTATTGAACTTGAATTGCGATAGGCGCAAAACCCAACGGCCAATCTTCCCAAGTTGCTTTGGATGGGAACACATCCACGCTAAGGCCATATTGTCAGTATACAGATCGAACTCTCTTTGCTCAAGATAGTCTGCAAAACTTTCTACCCCGTATACGCAGGCTAGGCATTCCTTCTCAAAGGCGCTGTACTTTCTTTCAGCCTCCGAAAGGGTTTTACTCGCGAACGCAACGGGCAAAATTCCCTCTGGATGACGTTGAGACAGCACAGCCCCGAGTGCAAGAGAGGAAGCATCGACCTGTAGCTCAGATTGGAATGAAAAATCTGGCATCTTGAACACTTCAGGGGAAATTAAGGATTTCTTTGATAAAGAAAATTCCTTAGACTGATCCTCCCCCCCAAACAAACTTGGAACCCTTCCTTTTTAGAGAATTCAAATGAGACGCAATCTCTAAAAAATGGAGAATAAACTTTGCGTAATACGTACACATACCCAAGAAACGTTGAACACCCTTAAGATTCTTAGGTGCAGGAAAATCAAAAATGAGTTTTACCCTCTCAGGGCCCACCAACAGGTTGCCCTCAAAAATGATATAACCCTAGTACTTGATGAACGTGGTAGCCCACGTAACTTTCTCTGGATTTACTGTAAGCCCAGCATCTCTGAATTTACACAATACAATCTCTATATGAGTCAAATATTCCTCCTAAGTATTACATTGAATACAGACAGAAAAAAAAAGGTTAAATATCACCCAGATATTTTAATAAACCCGAGAGTTTGGCTTACCGGTATTAAGTCAAACTCCCGCGGGACTATTAAATATTGACACAACAAAAGACGTTAACAAGATATCTACTTGTTAGTAAATAATATGACATAAAACAAGTCTAGTTAAACCACAAGTTATTTCAATTAAATCATTTGGAAAATTATTAAGTCTAAATCAATTAATCAGCAAAATTTACGTTAATTCAAACAACAATTAAATATGAAAACATTATAAAAAAAAGGGATTTTACATTTACTTAGTCTGCAAAACTCAGTCAATTTAAATTAAATACTTCTAATAAAAATAAGTTTATAAATGTGGCAATCTAATATTTTACGTGACTTCACTGACACTAGTGCCTAAGTGGCGGCAAAAAGAATTAACTGTCTCATACTTAAATTTAGTTTAGTAAAAAAACTTTTAGTAAATAATGAAAAAAGCTTATTCCAGCTTATTCCAAAAATTTACTTTACTTTAGTTCAAAATTGAACTAGTCACATTTCAAGTCTATTAAATTAACATCGATGAGGTAATATAAACAAAATACGTAATCATCCTGCAAATGTTAAAGTCCAGGACAGGACTTCTCCAGACGGCGTCGAATATAAAAGTTTAAGACATGACTTCTTCTGAAGGCGTTGGAATATAATGGCTAAGACATGACATCTCTTGAAGGCGTCGAAATATGACTAAGACATGACTTCTCCTTAAGGCGTGGATAAATAATAGTCACTGGTGTTCAGAACCACCAGGTTTAAATAGTGTTTCTAGTCGCATGGGGTTGGAAGGGGGGGATGTCCATATTGGTCAGTAACGTCCCATCGGTCATTTTTGATGGGTGCAGAGCAGCACGTAGTCCTTTGATCAGGTTAGGATTTGCGGTCCTGTCTCAATCACGCACTCCAGTGGTGATAGAAAACTGTTTGACTGGTTTACCTGTGACATACACATCACGCCATGTCTTGATGTTTGATACCGTCTTGTACGCCGGACGCCAGGATAGTTTCAGATAGTTGTTGTCCTCGGCCAGTTCTAGTAGGTTCGATTTGACCCGTCTGTTCGAAACCTCAGTTGCAGGCTCACCGTGGCTTGTTCAACCCACTCTTTGATTTAGGACGCGAGGTGTGTAATCCATTCTTGAAGTTTGTTCTAGCCAGAAGATACAATGGGTAAGTACATGAACAGTTTGTGATTGCGAGGAGTTTATTCTTGTTTAATATTGTTCTCGATATAGACTGAATCTACATCGGACTACAACAGGAAAGCTTACTATTGTAGGAAGTTTATTAATATTGAGGTTTCATATGGGGTGGGTAGTATGACTCGTAAGGAAAATCTTTGTGTGAAGCTAAATATGGGGGGTAGTATGATGTAACATGTTACTGTTACAATTGTACCAATCAAAAATAACGATATTGGGTCCCCAAGGGTCAACACTTCGTATATAAATTTTGACTTCCGGTTAAATTTTTAGTCATTTTACTAGGGGATGCACATCTTATGGCACCGCATACCTGCATCGGTGCTCACGCTCAGTAAACTTCAAACTCGTCTAATCTGGTTGGCCATTGGCGAGAAGGTCAAAGTTTGAACCTTACCAGATGTAAGATAGATCAGTTACCTCAATGATTACCCACTCTCCCTTAGTGTATATGTGGGAACATTTTACACTAGGTATTTAAAAATTCACTTTTTCCACTACCTCTCAAAACCCGTTAGGACTACCCGCATATTTAGCACGATAATATAATAAGGATGAGGAAGATATAATTTAGATTAAATGTACCCAAATGTGTGTGAAGAGAGAGTGGGAAACAATTTAGGAAACTCTACCCTCAGTACACCCAGCTGGGATACGAATCCCAACCTCCCTGTCATTGGCAAACCAGACTAAATGATCTTGACATTTAGACTGCATGCCAAACGGCGCGGATAAAAGAGTAAGTAAATGCGAATAGCCGTGGATGGGTAGTAAGATGTTTGGAAAATTAAATTCAAGATTAAGTATAAATACATACTTGTAACGGCAACACAATAACAATTCATTTGATTTTTTTAAATTTGATTGCTAGTTTTTCTAGATAACCCCAAACATAATATTTTATGATAAAATAAATATTTAATTTCAAACCATGCCTGTAGTTAAATTCTTCATTCAAATCTTCCAGAAATGATTTTAATAAGTCATAAGAATAAATACAAGTAAGGTTTCATTTGAAATAAAATGGTAAATAGTTTTTCATAATAATTTTAATGTGGATGTGGAAATAATCAAAAGTGAAGGAATGTTGCCTCGGAATGGTTCTAACAAATATTAGATTGGGAATCTTTGTTGTATTTATAAAATTTACTATTAAAAAAAGTCAAAGTATACCGGTACTTATTTAATTTCTAACTAACGTGATTACATTCTAAACAAACCCCTGTTTAAGATTCTAATTTTACTAAATTAATTTTAATATCAAGTTGAATATTTGACTATCGCAGCCCATGCACATAATGTGCCCAGCTTATAATATGTGATTGTACACTTTTGTGTACAGGTATGTCCTACATATTATCTATGACCTTTGTAAAATACATCAAGCTATTATGATGTAATACTTATTTTGGCAATATCGGTTCAACAATATAAATAAAGTTAAAAATAGATGCGTACAAATTAAACTTACTAATAAATATTAAAATAATTCAAAGTAACATTATATTTAGTAATCGAATTATGCATACAACTATTGGAATGTGAATAGATTTATTAATTTATGAATTTAAATATCATAATTTACTATCTAATTAATTCAATGTGAATATCTTAAATGCCTTTATGCTTCCCTCCATAGTAATATACCATCTTCAAGTAATCCTTTATATTTGATAATTATTTTAATTATAAAACTCATCAAAATAATATTTGTTCCTCAGGTAATCTCCTAGAAATATAATTAAAAATACTTAATGAACAAGCTACACAAAGAATATAGTGTCATGTAAATATGTTTGCCCAGGAAATGTATGTTTTCATATAATTTATGTTCAGACGCGGTGCTAAATAAATAAAATAAAAAATTTTGTTCAGCTTAGTTGTTAGCTAAATAAATAATTTATTATACTTAAACAGGTAATATTTAACATAAAATGTCCCCAAAACTAAATACAGAGAATAGCATTTGATTGACGAAACCAAAGTTTCGTTGTTGAATCAGAAGGAACCTGCATGGACGGAGACTTGTGACGTCACAGTAGTGTGAGCAGGCCTTCTCTCCAGGTAGTGTTGATCTCACACGATTTGTAGATGTGTGTTGTATGATCAGCAGGGTCTGGATTTTGATGACCTTAAAATTGCCAAAAAATGACTTATAAAATGACGCTAAAAACTCTAAATAATGACTTTAAATATGCCAAAAATTCCTAAAAAATTGATTGAAATTCCATTATATGATGTATTTATTACAAGAGTTATGATTTACATTACACAAGTAAGTAAAAATATCTCTCCTGGTCTGTCCATTTCCAGTTTTTTCTTGGTGTGGACTCGTCTGGAATAGAGTGACCCGTATACATTCCCAGGAAATTCTTTAGTTTAACATTGTTCATTTTCCACAGAGGAATGTTCGCAGATACCAGAACGTCACACAAATCTATATAAAATGTTGAGGATTTTTCTTGATCCATGAATGCATTTTGTGCGAGTAATAACTGAGAGGTTTTCTTTTAATCGATATTCTGGATACCACGGACATGTTTGTTGCGACTGATATGCTGTTGAATGGTTTAATCTTTTATTTGATGCCAGCCACGTTCACTTCAAATATTTTATAGGAAAGTATTTCACTCTCTGTAGAAAAATATCCTCTGCGAATTCAGTAATAATTTGCCTCAAATGACTCGCTTTAGATAGTTTTGCATTCTAAATACACATACAATTATTGCAAACGAATAAATATAACGTACACTTTATAAATGAATACTATGAATTTAGAATCTTTTGACAGCTAGAATCATGTGTTCTACTTAACATTGGAATCCAAAAAACTGCTTTAAAAGCGATAGTTCCCCATCCCCCTGCAGCCCTTTCCAGACATGGTAGAGTAATTCACCAGAAATGTAAAGACGTTACAAAGTTAATTTGAACTCTAAAAATTGCTCTCCCTTCCCCCTGCAACCCTTACAAACCTAGGTGTAGTGAAGGTCTCACCAGGAATGTGGATTTAAGCACGCAGGTAAAAGTTCACAAAGTTCATTTAAACTCATAAAATATGTGATGTTTGAATATTTATGTTTTATCAAAGCCTTGATAATTCATATATAGGCCTATATATAAATAACCTTTTTAAAGTCATTTTAAATAATTTTTAATTTTCTTTTAAAACAAATGCTTAAAAATGACGTCTTAAACAAATAAATGGTACGGCGCACCGCACAGACGTTCTCTCTCTTTCTATAAACTCGTAAGATTTCTGAACGGAATAACGTACATTGTATCATCACCACTCCACATAAGAACACGCATAA
>CABFWO010009183.1:0-13307 GCA_902155825.1 Timema genevievae
TATGCGTGTTCTTATGTGGAGTGGTGATGATACAATGTACATTATTCCGTTCAGAAATCTTACGAGTTTATATATAGAGAGAGAAATTCTGTGCGGTGCGCCGTACCATTTATTTAATATAACGAAGATATTATATTTGTTGGAACACCATATGGCAATAAATTTACAACGAGAAACATTAAGTTAAAACTTGTTTTTTGGATATTTTTACTAATTAAGAGAGAATAGTTATATCTCACCCTTTTTCGCCTCATCTTCCCCTACTTTATGTTTACTAGTTATCGTCCTGCAACATTTACATGAACATTTCAGGCAGTGAATTCCTTCATAATCATCCAATTCCACCACTATTAATATAGCGCATTCCAACCTCTCTAGAGCTTCTATACAGGCTAGGTATTATAGTTACATTTAGTTTTAAAGGAACTTTTTAACAGCTATAAAAATGAATAAAGTAGTTTTACTAAAAAAAAATATTTTTTATAAATTATTAAAAAAATATATATATAAATCAAGTCATGTGACCTGCAACTGTAATTTTTTATAAAGTTAATAAATACATGAAACATAACTATTCGGTAGTAAAATAAAGTCTAGGTTCAGAGTAAAAATGTTCATTATATTTTTTTAAGAGCTCCTAATATCTTTGATTTACGGCTTAGGACAACTTACTATCTTACGACTACACCACTGGCTTAAACTTATTAAAAGTGATTTAGTATTATCAATGCCCCAGGCTCGTCTAACAGGTTTCTGGCTTCATTATTAATTAGATGTGATATCACTAGCACACGCGGGTTTAAAACACTAATGAATGTGTATAATATTTCCCAAGTTTTTAAATATTATCAGAGATTCTCACAGTTGCTTGTCTGCTACCACACACTACATGACGTTTGTATTGATCAATTATTGAAATATTTGTGGTTATATATTTTTCTTTACTTTGCCAGGTATTATGTATTTACTTTCAAAGGCACCGGATGTTGTATGGACAAGATAGTTGGTCTAGTCTAGTCTAGTTTCATTTGCCGGTGATGGGAGACCGGGATTCGTTTCCCGGTCTAGTGTACTGAAGTTGTTTTCGCTAAATGGTCTCCCACGCCCTCTATATGCAAATGCAAGTACACTTTCCGTAAATTCTACCCCCCTCAATCTACCCCAATAGTACAAATATGCGGATAGCCTATACAAGTTGTAATGAAATGGTGCGCAAAAATGTTAGTAAATCAATTAAATGAAACGTGATACAAATTTGAAATAAAGGGATTGAGATATTATAATTTCAATATAACTACAGGTGGTCTACAGTTGTTTGTCCTCAACTCTGATATCAAGTGCAACCAGTCGCTGGCGTAGATCGGACTTGCTGGCCGCTAGTTCAAACCTTACAGCTGTATTTCAGTTAACAATGTTGCCAGCCTGTGACTTAGGGGCAAGTCAACACCAAGGTAGGCTTTCTCATGCAACTTAGCTAGGTTCTATTCGGACAATTTAATATATTATTAATAATCTTACACCTTAACAACACTATTCTTTTTATCTTGAATTATTTTTAACATGTTTTATTTAAATCACCACAACTTATGTTATTTGGTTTATTCACAGTGTTGGCCAGTAGGAATCTTCTTACCAGGATATATATTAAAAGGCCCGTGTCTATCTAGTATTAGATTAGATTAGATTCACCAAAAGATAGAACAAGACTAAATATCGGTGAGCACGAGCAAATGTTTGCTTTTGATTACTGTTTTGGTGAATACCCACCTTAAGAAATAATAAAGAGTATATTTTGAAAAGCACATCAATACTGTGCAAGCTCAATTAGTCATTGAAATATGGGAAGCGTCATAAGAAGGTAAACAAGAGACCTCACAGGTTGAACTTTTCATTTACTTCCCTCCTTTTAAATTCCGTACATTGGAGTGTTGCTTATGGTGCTAATGTGCGTCAAGCTCAGATGCGCGAGCTCAACTCGATGTTCGTGAAGACACGTGTACTCGGCCAAAAGGTGGTCAAGATGGAGGACAAAATTAAGATAAGGCTATCGGACGAATAAAAATAGTTTTTTCTTTTTTGTGAACTAAGAAACCATAGAATGTGCTTACCTCCATCAAAGTTTGAGAACACTGAAGGGAGGGGGAAAGTGACTTTGAAAGGTTTATTTTTGGAAAATATATGGAAGGTTTGGCGTTCTTTCAACGTGTTTCTGTACCTAGATTGAAGCAGAGTATACTAGATAAGGGTTTCCTAGCCCTAATTAACCTAATATTAAAATTATTTTAAGGGTTTGGGGAAACAATATGTTATGTCTTAACAACTATAACAGTCATACATAGCTAATATTTTAATTGTGTTCCTATACTTTCTTAAACATAACAACAAGTTTATTTTTGCTGATTTCTGAAAGTTAAAAGCTTGCCTCAGATTAGGACAGAAATAGAACTATTCAAACTTATTAATTATGCATTTTATACATATATACTTAAAATAAAAATATCTTGAAGTTATTATTTTGTGTCATAGAATATTACTGTCTTAAACTCTCGATTTGTTGCGAATGTCGAGTTGGTAGGGTACATGGATTGGGGGACAAGCCCAGATATTTTAATAGCAATCCTAGATGGGCTCAAATGTAGATTCTAGATTTTATTTCACAAACAATTCCTACTTATAAATGGTTTATATATGTTTGTGCTTTGATTGTTTTAAAATTAATTATAACAGTTTCTAATCTGATCAACACATTGAGTAATGGTTTAGGTTCAATGTCATTTTACACTTTAGAACACAAACAACCAATTAAATCAACAAATGTGTATCAGATTGGTGACTCCCTCCCGATTATACACGTGTTTGACCCACAAATGGACCAGAGTAAACTTTAATGTAAATTATTTAAAATCATAATTAATTCTTAGCAAAAATAATTAATAGTAGTTTTCCCATGAGTTTCTAAAATATAAGTATAGCTACAATTAGTTTGTGAACAGGAGGTAACAGGCCCGCGGACCATTGGTTGGTAACAATTGTCCTTGAGAACCAGATACACTCCCCAATTCAAGATTTCAAAATAGTTTCAAAAATATTTACCTGATGTCTTCTTCTTTGACAATTAGAATCTGTGTCGTCATCTGAGTATGTGCCCAGAGAGGAGTCAATACGAGCATTTCTTATTTAACTCAAGTACCGTCAATACCGGGGCTAACATTCAACACATTTTCAAAAGATAAACTAGATATATTTGTACATAGCAAGATTAGAGTCAGTGTTTTTTAGACCAGAAATATTTAAATAGGCCTATAATCCATTATTTTGTTATATTTTTAGTACAAAAATAGAGTAAATGTAATTTTCAAAGTTACAACAATTTACGAAAAATTTTCTTTTACTATTTTTCAAAGAAGAAAATAGGAGCCGGAATTTAGAGAAATGCACACGAATGTGCATACATGGAAAGGGACTTCAGCCCATCTAACCTAGATTCGAACCCCGATCTCACCTTAGCCTGCAATCAAGTATAAACTGAGAGTGACACGTTTGACCATGCGACTACCGATGAACTATTAGCTTTGCATGACGCCATAATAATGAATATTTTCCTGTGTTTATTCATCTGTGATTTGTTTTTCACTCCAATACACCCACACATTACTCGATAATAATTCCAAATACGCCAGTTTATATGGAGCCAGTGTCCATTATTCCTGATTATTGTTATAATAAATCCAATCAAATCCAGTGAAGTGTGTCAATGCGCTCTGTTCAGCGCACATCGCTTTAAGTCACGTGACATCAAACGATCAATTATTGGCTCACAACGAACAAAAAATGTAATATTTCTATACTCGCGTTATTTTTGTTGCTGTAGTGTTTTTATCCCTCACCGCCCAATATTACCTGGCCGGGCTAAAGGCATTTTGTGTGTGTGTGTTTGTGTGTGTGTGTGTGTGTATGTGTGTGTGTGTGTGTGTGTGTGTGTGTGTGTGTGTGTCACTACCCATTTTAGCTATTCGAATATTTAAACTAATGGATTAGTGAGGAGGGAGGAAAAATGGCAAGGAAATGTATCCATAANGCGTTATTTTTGTTGCTGTAGTGTTTTTATCCCTCACCGCCCAATATTACCTGGCCGGGCTAAAGGCATTTTGTGTGTGTGTGTTTGTGTGTGTGTGTGTGTGTATGTGTGTGTGTGTGTGTGTGTGTGTGTGTGTGTGTGTGTCACTACCCATTTTAGCTATTCGAATATTTAAACTAATGGATTAGTGAGGAGGGAGGAAAAATGGCAAGGAAATGTATCCATAATCATGGAGAGGAAGAGTGTGAACTGTTCTAGTAAAAACCATTCTCAGGATGAGACTCAAACCCCGATCTCCCTGTCACTGGCAGCTCAGTCTATTGCGATATTGACGACTTATACTATTAGTATATAGAAACTAGGCATTAGAAAACCAAAGGAAGCATTGTTCGGCAGGACTGCAGGGGGTAGTTCTATTGTTTGTTATAACTATGGGGTGATACCTTTACCAAATGGGGCCACCAAACTTAAGACCTCACCTCCCCCATAAATGCCTTGTCCTAATTCCTCCCCTTCCTGAGTTATTAAATATTAATTAAAATAATAATAAATACATTAAGAAGATGTTTACCACTCCTTCTCTATACCCAGCTAGAAACTTATTGTCAAAGTCAACAAAACATTTTTCATTCAGCTCCATTGATCCTTATGTGTACTTTCTAAACGATAGTATTATTTACCCTACATTTAAGAGGAAGAATAGACTGGTTCTATTAAAATAATATATATTAAATGAGTTTATTATATATTCTCTTAGAACCAAAAACTTTTTTCTAACCAACTTTAGTGATCCTCGTGCATACTTTCTAAACACTGTTGTTTACATAATTATCATCTAAGAAGATTGATTAGCTAAAGAGAATAAAAGAAAAATATGTTATAGACCTAATTTGTACATTCTAAGATGTAGGTCTTCTACAGAAAGGGGGCTGAGATAAAACACGTGGCAGTTTTCAGCTTGGTGGCCCTTTTTGTTGATGGTATCACCCCATAGCTGTAACGAGTTGTAATTCAGCCGAACAATGCTTCCTTTGGTTTTACTATTCCTACTTTCTATTCGACCACTGATGCGTGTTATACGCATTTTAATTATGTACATGGAGTATATCCTCAAAGATAGAATCGCAAACGTACTTACGTTTGCTTGGTGGTAGGGAAGTAAATATCTTTAAAATTATTCTCAGTAAATTTGGCTAGGATTCAATCCCTAACTTTCTTATCAACAACAAACCAAATAAGACGAGACTGAAAATTAGTTATCGTGTCAAGTGGTGCATGTCAGTGCTCTATAAATGTTGTTAAATTATTTTGACTACTGCTCATGCTAACGTTTAATCTGTCCACTATCAAATAATGAGACAGTCAGATTGATATAACTAAAACTGTTATTATTATTATCAAATTATGAGAATAAATATTATATTGAGTGATGTCATAAGGCAGAGTAGAATGGAAAAGGCGACCCACAAATGCAACTGTTTGATGACACTAAACAAATATGCAATATAAAAAAGGAAGCTGCTGATAGAATATACTAGAAGACTCGAGTTGTACATATCGATAGACCTGTCTACAAAGAAAACCATTAATAATAACAATTATTATTTGAAGAATTTAAAGCGCACTTTATGAACCGATGGATTATATCAGCGCAAGCCTTATAATCTATTGTAACACTCTCTGCTAAATTACGGTTATTCTCTCGTTGACCCAATTAATTTGTGCAATGTAAACCATGAAGTCATGTTGTATTAGATCGACAGTAAACCAGAACAATGGAGCCCTTAATACACACGCCTTATAGCATAGTTCAAGGTTTCTTTAGAGAGAAGTGGGAGTTATACCTTCTTGAAGTCTCTACTCCTCGTTAATTGTTCATGAGGACACAACACCCTTCAAATTGGGGATTAGCATAGTTTTTGAAGAGAAGCTCTCTTCTAATACCCAACAAATGGATGGACGTGCTTAGGGACCACCCAGTGTAGACATGAAGGTCATGCGTGGTTCATGACCGAGGTAAGTAATTGACATGACAGTCTTGTTTTCATACTACAAATCCTTAGTTAGCATAACATAACGTACATCATATTTAATGTAAGCTTTCTGTAGACTTCAAGCAATTATAATTAAATAACATCAAAACGCATTCTCATATGTCTCATGAGTTACACAGTTTTCCCCCTCCTGACTAATCGCCTAAGTTGGGTTGTGACAGTATAGATAGTGACAATAGCTTAAATACAGCCCCCATTCATCACTATGAATGTAGAAACACCAATTTCAATAAAAGATATAACTTACGGGAATGCTGGTAACTGAATACGGGACATTTAACTCAGTATCAGACAAGTTTTCAACTGAACTAAAGTCTCGGACTAGTTAAATTGTTAAAATATAATATAGTGAAAAGTATAGAAAGTCTTTGGTTTGTCAGTATCTGACGTGTTTCCTCACAATACATTGATATCAACATTATGTACGAAATATTATGTACCATTCACAAAAATAATATGTTACAAATACATTTTTAGTATTTTAAGTTATGCATGGACTTAAGAATGAATAGAATCTGGATCGCTCATTGGTAGAACATTGACATACTGAGCAAATCTATTCGGGTTCGTAGCTCGTATAAGAATATTTTTCAATCTAAATTCCAAGGGAGTAGAAAGGTAAGGTCTATAATATAAGGTTGGCCAGTTCCGCCAGTTTTATGGTTCACTTAGCGGGAGATGATAACGTCGCTTCGTGACCAGAGATACTCCATTGCAATCAACCATACGAATTTCGCAGTGTAGCGCGTTTAAATACATCGCCCTACACGGCTGTGTATTACCTCAACTATAGTGTTCTGTATACATACTCATTCAACATAATTTGACGATTACAACAGTACATTTATTTTATTTTAAGAATAAAATAATATTATTTATACATTTAAAAAACAATACAGCGTAACTTTACGACCTGACAAAAATAATATGTGAGGATTTTTTATTTTGTAGCCAGGAAGTTTTCGTCAGTGGAAAAGTTTTGGATAATAGTCTGAATTTAAACTTTTATTTAACTTTTTTAATCTGATGGTTGGTTTTGCAGAAATAATCTTATTAAGTCAGAGGTACGATAACTCATTTCTGCGCGCCGAGAGATAACAGCGGAGTAGGTCTGCGGCCATTCTAAGTTATTTCTCTAACTCATGTATCACTCATATTAGATCAAACCATAATTATTATTACTACTATTATTCATTCAGTATATGGATTATTGCTATTATAGATTTCATTACCTCAGATGAAATTATAATTTAGCGTGTGAATAACATCCAGACTTGCTTATTATAAAGTATTTCGAACTTTTGTGTTGTCATTAATGAACAAGTTTTATAATAGCAGTATTCAATATTTTAGGTGTGATTTTGACGTCTAATCTAAGTTGTCCAAATCTGAGTTGCTTCCAGTTAGAAAACAGTCCTCTCATCATTATTACTTGCATTTGTTTGTAGAGACCTAAATTTGATCGAACCTTGGATTATACTCGTATCCTTCATACAATTAACTACTCCCTCTTTTTAGGTTTCCTCTCACCGCCTATTTATAGAAGATAGTATAAGCCCTATCACTTACTGTTTATTTTTTCAATATATCTTCATGCTTCATTGGTAATATTTTACCCTTGGATAAAATTTTATTTGAGGGAGGAAAAGTAGACAATTTTAATTTGTTTTTCTTGGGTAAGTTCAGCATTTTGGCCTGAAGTTTGCATTCATAACCATCAGGTAAAAAATGTTCTGAGCAAATAGAACACATATCAGTACTCCATTTTATATCACGTTTACAAAGATGAGCCCATTTTCGTCTGGCTCTAGGATATTTAAGGAAGTTATGTGATATATAACACCAGGACCCTTAGTTATCTTATGGCTATTATTGCACACGGCAACTGTACAATGATTTCCTAGCATTTTCTATTAGCGATACAATATTTTTATAGCACTTCTCAGCACACGCTTAAATTATCAATAAGATTACAATAAACACACAAACATTTAGTGAATTCGTTAGCATATTTGACATAAATGAGAAGTGAATAGCGAGTTTGACACTGCACGACCACGTGTTGTTCTGAACTAAATCAAGAGGGCGTTAGTCACAAGCTGACGTCACAGCAGCACTGCCTACTCGAAATAAGCTAACCTTATACTCTAAAAACCTTGGTACAAAGGTGGGGTCCGGAATCCCTGGAATCTGTTGTAAGCCCCCTTAAAGGGGGTACACAAATATGTATATAAAACCTAATGCTTAAGATTTTTACTCTTACTACAGTTTAAATGGTGTATGTCATCAACAAAATTTTAGTTAGTGAATATTTTAATATTCACCTTGTAAAACTTCCGATTTTAATATACCTTTGACTAGCTACTCTTTTTGATATTGACGATAACTTTTTGTTTATGATTTTAGTAGTAAACTGTTCTATTGTTTTAATATACATTTACTAATTTACCCCACTGATTGTTATTATAACATTTTTTCTTTTAATTCTAACAGTTTGATCCGTTCTTCACACGAGATAGCCGCACCAAAACTATTTCAAATTAGGACGTTTCACATCAGGCGACCAACATTTTTAAAGTTCCTCCTCGTACAATCTTGAAATAAACATGTCGGTCCCATGGCAATTAATGCAGTAAATAAAATTTAGAAAAAATCTCACCTAACACTCAAACTGAGTGCACAAATGAACGTAGTGTTTGCCTGGATACGGTCAAGTTTCTATGATTTTAGAAATGTAATTGCTGGCCCTATTCCCTTTCGTTACCTTTCAGACATTTCTTGGACCCCCAGTGTCAAATTCAACACTTTACAATGTTCATGTTATCTTTGGTGAATCTTTCGCCAATTTACCAAGTTAAACATTTTTTCCACACTGAAAGGTAGATTTTTTAATAACTTTCGAGGGATTTCAAGGTACTTTAGCCTCCCTACACCCAACCCTTTCCGGTTACAACATTACAATTTTGAAATTTTAAGATTTATTTGGTTATCTGATATGGTTATTTTACTTGCCTGCAAAAATTCAATTTTAAACCACTCCGAGAATAGTTGTATCAATTTAAAGCTCTTACGTTTCTCGGTTTTCAATTTTTAAATTCTAGTTGTTCGAGTAAGGTACATTTACTTACATGCCCATTTTAAATTTTGCTGCATACCAAGAGGTATTTTTCCATTAGTTTAATAACTTGGGTGTTCCGCAATTCTTAAACCAATTTTGAAGTTTCAAAATTTCACTTTTTTATCATTAAAATTTCTAACACACTCAAAAAGGTTTTTTTATGTTTTTTTTAAAATTCCTAGCTCTCTTTCAATAAAGATTTTAATCTAAATAAAATCAGAGCTACTTATCTAGCAATTAGCAAAATTTATATTTTCTACATTATCGAAATCTTGTGTTTTCTATCAGTTTTGAAATTTATTCTTATTTCTCATTTCCCTGCCCACCATCCCTCTTAGTTTTAATTTCAAATTAAAAAAATAATGTTGGTGTTCTTTTTATCATTTTACCTCATTTAAATTTTGTATCACACCGATAAGGCGTTGATAAATTTAGCTTTGTAAATGTAGGCTACGACCTTGACCATTTTCCCTTAACCCAATTTAAATTTAAAAAGTTCAAACTATTCACGTTATTTTGGTTTTTTCCTCTACATTTAACAAAAATTTTCAACTATATTTTATACCGAGGAGTGTTTTATATTTTTGGAAATTTGAAAGAACACCTTTACATTTTCTGGACTTCCATTTTGAAGTTTAAAATTTTCACACTTTCATGTTTATTTGTAGACCCTAATAGTCACAAACCACTTGCCAAATTTCAATTTTATCCCACACAGAGAAGTAGGTGTTTGAATTAGTTTTGGAAATTTGATCCCCCCTCCTTCACCATTTCTCCTATTTCCTCTTAGAAATTTATATTTTTATTTAGTTATCTGAAGGGGTTCTTTTATCGGATTGGCAATTTTAAATTTTCTACCTCATCTTAAAGGTTTTTTTCTTATATTCCCTCGCTCCTTATCTTATTTCCCGGGTTTCAATTTAAAATTATGGTTATTTTAAGTGGTCCCTTTACACTCCTTACGAATTCCAATTTTACACCTCACTGAGGAATTAATTTTGGATATTTCAAACCCCTTAACCCCTTTACACGCACCCACCCCCACTCACAATATGTCGAGCTATCACTTAAAAATGTTCAATTTGAAGACTTATTTGGTTATCTGGAGTTGTCCTACCTTCCTGCCAAATTTCAGTTTTCCAGCTCATCTGTGAGTGGATTTTCATTTCCGGGCATACCTTATTTCAGCTTTATTATATAGAGCTATAGATTGTCAAACATCAAGAACTTCCTAAATGTCCTTATAAAATGTAGATAACATTTTATTATTTATCAGTAACAACTGCTTTCAACACAGCAACCTTGGCTCAAAGCAGAGGTTTAGTCAAAGCCCCGGTTGTGTATATATTAATTTCATTCAGGCACCCTAACTGGTGGTCGCATGATCTAAGGCGTCATTTTACCAATAATGGATCACCAGTGACAGATTGGTATAGATTAGAGTTTTCACCGGGTGCACTTGGAAGTGGTTTTCCACATGTGATAGTTATGACAATTGGGTTTTTCCATCCTCTCTCCACACTCATGGGGGCCCCCTTCCATTAAACTATATTTCTAATCCTTACCTCTAAAAACGAGCTGGTTAAATTTAACTAGTTTTCAAAACTATGTTCCAGGTAAGCTCTCTAATGCAATCAGGTGAGTCTATCAGTGGCGTAATGTTGGCAACAATCGAGTGTCGTGCTATAATACGGTATGACTTGATATGGTCGCCGAGACAAGTGTCCACCTAGAACCCGTCACGCATCGCAATAGCCCTGACTTAATCAGGACAGCAGTCAACACCATGGGCCGCTGCACCGTCAATGACTTTATCAGCAACCCAATGGAGAAAAGACGTAAGTAACCAAATATGTCGGACATCAAAATGTACGCACTTCCATTGATAATTTTTTAAAGAAAGGTATTGCCTTCAATAAATATGGTGGATAAGGTGTTTTATACAATATTTCTTGCTAGCAAGAAATATTGTGGATAAGGTATTTTATACAATATTTCTTGCTAGCAAGAAATATGGTGGCTAAGGTGTTTTATCCACTCTCTCTTATTAGCAAGAAATATGGTGGCTAAGGTGTTTTATACAATATCTCTTCCTAGTAAGAAATGTTGTGGCTAAGGTGTTTTATCCAATCTCTCTTATTAGCAAGAAATATGGTGGCTAAGGTGTTTTATACAATATCTCTTCCTAGTAAGAATCTCTTATTAGCAAGAAATATGGTGGCTAAGGTGTTTTATTCAATCTCTCTTATTAGCAAGAAATATAGTGGATAAGGTGTTTTATACAATATCTCTTCCTAGCAAGAAATATGGTGGCTAAGGTGTTTTATTCAATCTCTCTTATTAGCAATAAATATGGTGGATAAGGTGTTTTATACAATATCTCTTACTAGCAAGAAATATGGTGGCTAAGGGGTTTTACCCAATCTCTTACTAGCAAGAAATATGGTGGCTAAGGTGTTTTATACAATATCTCTTCCTAGTAAGAAATATGGTGGCTAAGGTGTTTTATACAATCTCTCTTACTAGCAAGAAACATGGTGGCTAAGGTGTTTTATACAATCTCTCTTACTAGCAAGAAATATGGTGGCTAAGGTGTTTTATACAATCTCTCTTACTAGCAAGAAATATGGTGGCTAAGGTGTTTTCTCTAAGCCTGTCACTCCCAATAAGGGTGGAAGTGAAGGTGTTTTGTCTAAGCCTGTCACCCCCAATAAATGTGGCAGTTAAGGTGTTTTCTCTGATCCTGTCACCCCAATAAGGGTGGAAGTTAAGGTGTTTTGTCCAAGACTCTAACCCTAATAAAGGTGGAAGCTAATGTTTTTTATCCAAGCCTATTTCTTTTTGTTTTACACAAAAATAGATTTGAATGTTAGCTCAATCCCTTTAAATAGATGCTCAACCCTTGAGTTATATTTTTTAACGATAAGCATAGTGGTCCACAAACACACACTGTCGGATCCTTCCTTAATAACCTTTTATATGAAAATATAATGTATGTATGTTTAACCACCATTGGTGGGCATATAGACTAAACTTCACGCTCGTTTAATCTCGTTCATCGGTGATTGGAAGGTTGTAGCTCGAATCCCAGCTGGATATAGGCCTTACCTAGGGTGGTTTATCCTAAATAGTTTTCCATTTTCCCTTCGCCCAAATACAATAACACTTTCTTTTATTCCGCCTTCTTAGTCTCTACTCTCACATCCATTAAGTTGCCCTCCCACACACACTTTTAAAAATTCATGTTTTTATGATTGCAATCGTTTGTTCCGGAATGTTTCCTCTAAAAAATACGCACATTTCGTTTTGGTAGGACTTAGTTACATAGGAATGTGGTTTGGCATCCTTATGGCATCTCATTCCCTTCCCCCCCAACCTCCCTCCCACACACACACACACATACACACATACTCTTCGCGATCAATAATTTGTTCTTGGCTCATTTTGAATTTTGTTTAAGGTTTTTCCTTTATTCCTTTCTTAAAGCCTCAAATATTTTTATTAGTAGTAGCTCTCCTTTATTATTTCAAAAGAACATTTTTTGTTTAAATTTTGTTGTTAGTTTGTTCAAATGTTCCTAAACATGTTCATCTTTATTTTGTTTTAAATTGATTTTAGAAAAATGTGTTTAATTCCTGTTAATGGCTTTAAAATTAATATATATTTATCATTATGCCTAGCTCCCTTTTCCCACCTCACCAAGTTAAATAACAAAATTTGAATGTGTATTTTCTCCATCATATTCTAGTTTGTTAGTTCTTAATTCTATTATAAACGCTAAATAAACCAGTGCCACTAGTGATGATGGCCTTTTGTGGCGGTCACGCAGGGCCTCAGGTAAAGAAAGTGCCACCCTCTGTGTCAAGACTCTAGGTCTATAGTATTGACAATATTTTATATGAGCCGGTCTATAACATTGCATGTCACACAACTTCTAGTAACAAAAAAAAGTATTTTTATAAACCTCACTTCCCATTTTTAAGCTTTAAAATATTGACTTCATCTAGTTGGGTAGTTGTAAAATCACAGACAGTTACCTGAGTGGGATCTCCCCCCC
>CABFWO010009184.1:0-13299 GCA_902155825.1 Timema genevievae
TGAACGCGCTCTAAGAACTGATCTTGGTGAGCGCTTTGTAAGCGCTCAGTAACATGATGGTACTGCTGTGTAGCGACTAGTTGCACATCGTCATAACAGATAAACAAATGTGAAAATGGAGAAAATAGGTTAAGGTTCGTCTTACATTTGAGGCCTTATTTTTTTTACTCGGCCAAGGGAAAAATAGGGGGGTCGTCTTATATTTGAGGCCGTCTTATACTCGGGCCAATACGGTACCTTATACTCATCGCAAGACATTGTTAGGATAATTGTCTTGTAGATTATGGCGAGCAGAACATGCAGCACGAATGGAAGATTCTAGAACCTTGTTCAGGGTATTGACTGGCAAACCCAATGGGGAAGAGACCATCGGGAAGACCTAGACGCAGATGGGAAGATAACATTAGAATGGACCTGTAAAAGCTAGGGTGAACTAGATAAAACTGGCTCAAGATAGGGATAGCGTGTAATGGATAGAACTAGCTCAAGATAGGGATAAGGTGCAATGAGGTGGACTGAATAGAATTAGCTCAAGATAGGGATAGAGTGTAGTGAGGTGGGATGGATAGAACTAGCTCAATATAGGGCTAGGTGACACACTTTTCTACGTGCGGCAATGAAATTTTGAGTTCCTGATGCCATAGAATAATTAAGTAATATATTTATTTTATTGATGACTAATTCATTTGATAATTATTAAGTTATTTTGTATCAAAAGATCTGAGAACACTGACCTAATAAAATTTGGTAGTCTTGTTCAAGAATTATGTCGAATTTAATCTCAGTGAGCATGTGTTATAAATAATTAAATGATTTATTCCCTTTCTTGAACATAGAAAATAAATATTTTTCATGTCTTTGTCTGCCAAGTTGGCTGCTTGAGGTATAATTCATTCATGACCTTAGTTTACTTGGAAGACAGCTTAAAATATCACTAATATACCACTATGCCAACAGCTCACATCACTTGGATTACTGTAATGAAAACAAATGGTAATACATGAATGTGATAGTTAACCACAGTAATTTAGGCCTATATTATTTATATATTTATTTGAGGTCGGACACAATGCTTATTTATTGTTTTATTCCACTTAAAAAAATTAATATTCACACAACTTCCACAAAAACTTTTAACGAACTTAGCTTCATAATGGCAACTGAATTTAAACCATGGGATTGAACGTGACTGAAACATGTTCTTTACAATGATGCACCCAAGCAGTGGATAAAAATATTTTATTCAGTTAAATATATTGAAACACGATAAAATAATCATAAAATCATTTATTATACATAAAAAAGATTACGAGTATTTTCTCTTTTCCAAGTTAATACAATGCCTATATTAAAAGGAATTAATGTATGCACGATATTGCACATAATCAATAACGTTCCAAAACAAAGAATAAGTACTTTTAATTATGTTTCAAATATTGTTTCGAGTTGGATAAAAGAAAATTATTAAAAGTAATGAAAAGTATGAGAACTTAATTTTACAATATTTTAAATATAAAATATAACAGGTAATTAAAAAACTTTAGATTTATAACAAAACAATTATCTTAGACAGGTGTTGGCAACACAAAACCTGAACATATGATTTTCGAACTGTCATCCATGTAAAAACCTATCATGAACGGACTCTAGTTGACATGTTTATAATATCTACCACCTGGTTACGGCAGTAGCCCTCATACATCCAAATATGTTAACAAAGTTTAGTTAGAAGGATGTGAGTAGTTTGTAGTCCACTCTAATCAGGGAGTCCTTGGCAATGTTTACAGGCATGTTTGTAACCAATGATCCTCACATCCCGCTGGTTTTGTCAGTAACACTTGTCCTATGTTTCCATAGGGAGGAGGGCGATGATGAGGATAAGAAACGTGATTGGAAGGAGGAGAAGAAATCTGAGGATGAGGGTGACAAATCCAAGGGCAAGGTATATATTTATAACTCTCGGCTCTACTTGACTTGCCATCACAATGAAAGTGTACTCAGATTAATGATTTGGCTTAAAACTAGAGAAGAGAGTAATCAGACTTTCAAAAAACATGGTGTACTTAGGCTGTTTAGTTTATGATACTATATCTCAAGTTACTGGTGAAAATACCAAGAATAACTATTCATTATGACATTCATACGTTAATTTAAGTGCTAAATAATTATTGTTCTGGGGTCTGGTTGATTTTGGTCTATATTTATGTCTAATAAACCACCAATAAGAGGTTTGAGCTCTGAAACAAATTCCAATTTTATTCTTGAAGCTTGAATATACTTAAGGAGTTGATGATTTGGAAGCCCCAGCCCTGATATAAACACAGGACCCAAATTTGTGGGACAGTGACCACCAAACTACCGGAGATTAGTGTTGTGTGGGTGGATCCTTGACTATATCACATCACCGAGTGTCCTGTCCTTTACTATATCACATCACCGAGTGTCCTGTCCTTTACTATATCACATCACCGAGTGTCCCGTCCTTGACTATATCGCATCACCGAGTGTCCCATCCTTGACTATGTCACATCGCCGAGTGTCCCGTCCTTGACTATATCGCATCACCGAGTGTCCCGTCCTTGACAAAACGCATCACCGAGTGTCCTGTCCTTGACTATATCGCGTCACCGAGTGTCCCGTCCTTGACTATGCTATATCGCGTCACCGAGTGTCCCGTCCTTGACTATGCTATATCGCGTCACCGGGTGTCCCGTCCTTGACTATGCTATATCGCGTCACCGGGTGTCCCGTCCTTGACTAGATCGCGTCACCGGGTGTCCCGTCCTTGACTAGATCGCGTCACCGGGTGTCCCGTCCTTGACTAGATCGCGTCACAGGGTGTCCCGTCCTTGACTAGATCGCGTCACAGGGTGTCCCGTCCTTGACTAGTTTGCACTTCACAGTGCTGTGTTCGTAGCAATCTCTACTAATTGATTGTGCAAATGATGAGAGGGAATGTTGTAAAGGTTTCAATGACTGATGTTTCCAGAATGATTCTGGCAGATACACAGGTGTTCCTGAGGTGCTGTTCTTCTGTCACGTCTGCAAGAAACACATGTGGGATGGGCAGGTTGGTGTGATACTAGTTCCTACATTCACTCTTTTGGTATTGAACAGTTCACCAGTGACTTTGTTCATGAACTGTTAATCAATTGTTTCAGTCATTTGACAACCACTTGAAGGGCCGAACACATCAGCTTATGATGGACAAGTTGGAAGAGAGCTACAAGATCAAGGTGGAGCTAATGCGACACGAGCAAGCGGTAAGTAAGATTGGGAGCTACAAGATCAAGGTGGAGCTAATGTGACATGAACAGACGGTAAGTAAGATTGGTAGCTACAAGATCGAGGTGAAACCAACGAGCCACAAGCAGGCGGTCGGTAAGTAAGATTGGGAGCTACAAGATCAAGGGAGAGCTAATGAAACACGAGTAGAAGCTAAGATTTGGAGCTAATGAGACATAAGTAGAAGGTAATATAGTGAGCTGCTAGAAAATGTTCTATATTCCGCCACTGAACAAGTGAGATGTGTGTGTTGCAGGTTGCAGAGCAACAAAGGGAGATTGAGCTGGACCGTATGAAGCGCCAGGGCAAGAGGTTTCACATGGGGGCCCAGGAGTACTGTACCATGTGTGACCTCAACTTCTACGGCAGCTTGGTGACTCATCGCAAGCACGAGAGACATCAGGTGACTTGAGTTATATCTGTGTTTTAGTAGATTTGTTAAACTTGAATCTAAAACTTTCGTTGTTAAATTGAAATTTAATTTTTTATAATTGACTAGTCGAATCTCATTTTTTAAAAGAAATTTCATATTGATTCAGAGTCAAATCTTGTGCAAGAATTTAAAAAATCCTAGTATGAGTAGGAGTTAACACAGACATGTGTTTTGTATTTTTTCAGGCATATATTGAATTTTTTTTTAAATCTGAAGCTATTGTAAAAAAAACCTTTTTCATGTTTGCTTTTCTTCTTTGACATGATGTATCTAAAATAAAACTATTGAGTCATTAATGCGGACGAGAATAATACAAAGAAAAGACCAACATAGAAGCGTGGTTAAAAATAGTTAAATACAAATAATTTTAACAACGAATTTTGCCAACATAAATTAAATATTTAATTTCAAATAGTAATAAAGAAACAAGTGTTCACCAGTAATATAGTTTTCAACATGCAGGCAGTTTTTATTGTGATCACTTTGTTTACTTTACATCCATTACTGTTTCTAGCTTGTGGTCAATTTTTTATTCATGTCATATATTTTCCACTACCGTCTTGTTAAGCCTGTCTTAGCTTCATATGCATTATAAATTTATGATTTAAATTAGGCCTAGGACAGGCACAACATTCAGTCCCCGCCCGTCAATTTATCACTGTGAAAGGATAAACCCAATTATATATTATATTCATCACTGATAAATTTTTGGCCATGCCAGGAATCAAACCTGTGACCCATATCAGTAGGCAAACAGGCTACTGACTCTACTAAAGTGTCAGACTGTATCTCTTTGTGCATGTCTATTTTATGGGCTCACCATGAACTATTGAAAAGGGTCCAATAAAAATTACCTTGTTATAATGAAATTATGAAAAGATTCAAAATTTGTATAATGTGAGTCAGAAAACCGACTATTGAATGAAGTTAATAACCGATAGTAATTCAATATTTTGTCAAAACAGTTGAACTATTTAAAATTCTAAAATTGTTTACAAAGAGCAGAAAACAACTTAGTTGATCATTATTTTAAATTAAAATACTTGGATATTAATCATTAAAGTCACTAATCTCAGCCGAACTAGAGGAAAATATGACAGTCACTGTGTCAACAAACCTGAATGACATGTTTAATAATGGTCTAAATCTATAGTCAAACAATATCGAGCTAATCGATAAACAAGCTATACAATAGTGCCACACTGATCATTTTTATCAGCATATAAGAAAAACAAAGGTTAGTAATAATTATTAATCCACAGTATTTAAAGTTTTATTAATTAGGAATTGTGAATTTTGTGTGATAAACATGGATATAACATGGTAACCAAAACCTGATTAAAATTTATAGTACATTATAAAAAAAACCCATTCACAGTTTCAAATTATTTGAAAAATGATTTTTTTAAGGGGAAGTCGAAGCTAGTAAACATTTGATTTGAGTTTTTTTTAAGCTTCACTTGGTGTTTTTCTTCTCTTTAGACCATATTACATCACTATATAAATAAAAACCATACTTTTTAAAGTGGGGGAAAAGATAGAAACTGTAAATATTAAGGGATTGAAATTGTGACATGACTATTTTTCAAACCTATTATCTGACTGATTGTATTGAGGTAGGTCGTGTGCTCTTGAGATTTACATACAGTTCAGTTCATCTACACACATTAATCTTGCATCTGAGCTATTAATGAAGATTGAAGTAATGTAAATTGCTATGTTGGCAGCAACTGAAGGCGTTCCTGCACCCACGCTGTCTCCCGTGTGGGAAGGAGTTCCCCACGAGAATAGAGTGGGACCACCACAGACTCACTCCCTTGCATCTAAAGGTTGGTTCACAATACAGATACAAGAAATAAAAACGTAGCTTAATTAAATCCTGGGCTGATTTGTTATTTCATTTCAGAATATTTGTTTCATCTCGGCATTTAAATATTTAGATAAATGTCTCCATTGTTTATTGTATTTTCCTCCCTAAATCATGGTTTTATTTGTAACAACTAATTCTCTCTCTTGGAAGAACATAAGTACTGATTTTCTTCAAGGTAGCCATTACCTCTGTCCAGTGGCAGCAGTGTAAAGTGTTATCCTCTTTCCATTGCCAGTAGTTGTCTCAAAAGGGAGAAAAGAGGGTCCCTATAGATCAAAAAGTACCTCTTAAAAGTGAAAATAGTTTTCATTAAAGAGATAAACTAAATTGCTATGTTGGCAGCAACTGAAGGCGTTCCTGCACCCACGCTGTCTCCCGTGTGGGAAGGAGTTCCCCACGAGAATAGAGTGGGACCACCACAGACTCACTCCCTTGCATCTAAAGGTTGGTTCACAATACAGATACAAGAAATAAAAACGTAGCTTAATTAAATCCTGGGCTGATTTGTTATTTCATTTCAGAATATTTGTTTCATCTCGGCATTTAAATATTTAGATAAATGTCTCCATTGTTTATTGTATTTTCCTCCCTAAATCATGGTTTTATTTGTAACAACTAATTCTCTCTCTTGGAAGAACATAAGTACTGATTTTCTTCAAGGTAGCCATTACCTCTGTCCAGTGGCAGCAGTGTAAAGTGTTATCCTCTTTCCATTGCCAGTAGTTGTCTCAAAAGGGAGAAAAGAGGGTCCCTATAGATCAAAAAGTACCTCTTAAAAGTGAAAATAGTTTTCATTAAAGAGATAAACTATTATTAGAGTATTGGTGAAATTATAGGTTGGTCTCTGGGTTATAGAAGCAAATTATTGGTGAGAAAAGAGTCGGCCCACTTTCAGGCTAGAACTATTTATACAACTAGTTCCATGCACTTTTCCCGGTCCATTGATTATTGTAAGGATTTTTGATTGTGATTGTTCAGAAAACTGCGGAAGCTCGCAAGAAGCAGAAGGCGGCGGCCGGTGGAGATGATGAAGATGAGTTCACCCTCGATGACTTCATCTCAGCTGAGTCTGGCAGTTATGGTATTGGTCGATTTGTTAATACTAGAAGAGCCTCCCTCGCTCATGTTCTAGATTGGAGTCATGTATGACGATTTCTAAAAGATTTCATTGACATCAGCACAAGCTTCTCTGGTTTAGTTTAACTAATTACAGCTTGGTCAGTTCTGCTCAAATCGGAGTTGATGTGCTGTAGCTCTAGGTACAGCAGATAGCTGAAAAATGTGAAATACTTTGGTTTTTGGATTATTTTTTTCTTTGATAAAGGTGACAAGTTGCACAGGACATTAAGGTGTGATTGTTGGTTGTAGGGGAAGAGTTGAACAAGAACATGAAGGTGTAATTGTTGGTTTTAGGGGACGAGTTGAACAAGGACATGAAGGTGTAATTTGGTTGTAGGGGACGAGCTGAACAAGGACATGAACTTGTAATTGTTGGTTGTAGGGGACGAGTTGAACAAGGACATGAACTTGTAATTGTTGATTGTAGGGGACGAGTTGAACAAGGACATGAACTTGTAATTGTTGGTTGTAGGGGACGAGTTGAACAAGGACATGAACTTGTAATTGTTGGTTGTAGGGGACGAGTTGAACAAGGACATGAACCTGTAATTGTTGGTTGTAGGGGACGAGTTGAACAAGGACATCAAGGTGTAATTGTTGGTTGTAGGGGACGAGTTGAACAAGGACATGAAGGTGCGTACGCGCGAGCAGGAAGAAGATGACATCCAAGAGAACAAGTCCAAGGACCTTGGTGAGGGGGAAGATGGAGCTAAGGAAGAGGGGAAAGAAGGAGAAGAGGAGAAATCTAAGGATGACACCAAGGAGGGCGAAGCAGAGACAGGAGGGGACACCCCAGGACACGGTCCGGGGCAGAGCTTGAGACACCGTATCCCCAAGTACAATGCAGATGTCCCAGTGGGTGAGTGATGAGACCTCATAGATAATATATTTAAAATTTTATACTGAATCAATTCCCATTTATGTAATTTTTGGGGCACATTAGTCCTTTTTTCAGTAGAAGAGAGTAAAACAGAATGGACCATGCTGAAGAAGGGAACTGATGTACCTTGAAAATTACATAATTCTCCATCATGTGTTTGTTGTGGTTAAATTGGGAACTTTGAGTCCAATTTTCTAGTAAGTTTGTAGGCCTCGCCCTTGTATCCTCACTCAACATTTATTTTAATATAGTCTTTTGGTGCCATTTTTTCTTTGTTTGTAAGTTTTGGCGAGAGCTGTAATTGTTTGTAAGTTTTGGTGAGAGCTGTAATTGTTTGGTTTATTACAGGCAAGAGTCTGTTGAAGAAAGTGGCTGGCGTGACGTGCCGGCTGTGCCACCGGTTCTTCCAGAACGACGAAGACGCCTTGACTCACTGTCGCACTTTGGGTCACTACAACAACTTTATTGCCCTCCTCAAAACTCAGGTGAGTAATTGATTAATATTACTTTATCTCTACTCTCATTTATTATTTCTGTAAAGTAATTTCAAGTGATTAAATGGAACTATAATGTAATCGGGATATAGATATCAAAAATGTCAATGTTTATACTGAAGATTAGTTTCTATTGAGGGTGTTAACACCACCACTTTCACAGGTGCAATTCCTCTAGCTAGATTCAATCTTAATCATCCCTAACACATTAGCATAATTAGTACATAGGCGTACAAACCGAATGAGTAGTAAAAAAAAGTAGTAAGGAAACAAATGAATGTGAGCCTTTGGCCACCCGTTATGTTCATAAATCATACTTCAATTTTTTATCATTAATCAAGTAGACATGCAAAAGATGAGGTATTTTTAGAGGAAAAGTGGTGTTATTTTTCTCAAAAAGCTATATTATATGCTGAAATTGATGTTATTATTTATGCAAATACAGGTCAAATTAGTATTCATTAAAAAAACTAGGATACATATTCAGAGAAAAATCAAATATAAATATGCACGTAACATTTCACACTTAGTAATGTCAAACTTTAATATCATTATCTTCCAGTTTTACAAATAGCAATGCCTATCGGAACAATCGATTATCAATTTATGTTTAGGCCAAACAATAATAACATATAAACATGTTATCATAGAAGACTAAATAACTATTAAATAAGATGATTTAATTTTTCCAAGTATGACCAGCTGTAGCAAGGGCCGTTTATATTAATGTCCTTGCTTTCACCTAATATGAAATTTTTTTATAAGCTGAAAACAGAATCAATCTATCCAAATTTAAGTAATGAAATGTGTAAAAGTAGAAATCGTGGTTTTTAATTTAAACCTTAAAAAAAAAGCCTCAGTCCATGAAAATACTTGAATATCCTGTGATCCCTTTTATACCTTTAAAATCAGCTAAAACAGATACTATCTGTACAAACGGAAGCCTTAGCATAGCGCTATCGCCGTGTTACCACATTAAAAATAATATTGGATTTCGTGGTATTTGCCCAAATTACAAAAAAAAAAGTTTATTTAGGAAAATCTTAAATTCGTGTTATTCGTATGAAAACAAAATTTGTGTAAAAATTTGCTTTATCGCAAATGTGAATTTTACATGTCCCTATCAATAAGTTAATTAAAATAATTTTAAGGTTGGCCCGAAATTTCTCTCTCCCCTCATTCTTTGTGGTTCCATCTACACCTCCCTTGCCCCCTTCTTATAACCTTCTCGTCTCTTAACACACTATATTTTGAAGTATAATTAGCTCTAAGTGCCACCTCTACAATTTAATATCTCTAGGTATATTATTTATTTGAGACCTTGGTTCACCATTTCCCCAATGTTTGAGATAAACTACAATCTCAAACCATACAAACTATTAGGGGTGTGCTTTATATACATTACAAATTAATTTTGACATAACACAATTTTAGAGTAATCCTCCAGGGATTGGGCGGTGACGATCGATTTTCTTTAAGAGGCAACTATTACTTTTTTGGCAGCAATGTAAAATGTGAACTGTGTTCTTTTCATTGTAAAAGCCATATTGTGTTCGTCCCTTTTATATGTTTCTATCCACCATTTCTGTACCTTCTTCCAAATATAATACAATTTTAAAGTAATTAAATTGTTGGGATGATAGTTTTAGTTTCAAGACTTGGTGTGTACAAGTACTAATTATTGTGTAGTAATTATACTAAGTTTAAAATGGTTAAGAGGGCAAGATGTCTTGATATCTTCTAGAAACTTAGAATTCATATTAAATGACATCTCTTTCAATTTGTGTTAGGCTCGAGCTCTGGAGGCCAAGGACCGCAGGGAGGCCCTCAAGAGGAAGGAGGAAGAGGCGGCAGCCGGAACTGTGAGCACAACACTTTATTATGAAATGTACAATAAGACAGTGTACAAACACTTTATAGTAATGCACAGTAAGTGATAGTGATGAAAGCCAATGAACTTGAAAGGATAGTTAGAGTTAAGATAGGAAAACACGCACACACATTCATATTAGGTTAAGATAGGAAAACACGCGCACACATTCATATTAGGTTAAGATAGAAAAACACGCGCACACATTTATATTCTTACACTTTTCAGACTTTCCCAGTGGCACGTTACAATACAGTGTGTGAACAGTGTCTAACTATACATTTCCAAACTATAAGGCAATAATTGGAGATGCTCGTAAGGCTTCTTGCACACAGCATTGGTTTTTCCTGGGGCCACACACAGCACGGTCTTGTGAGTCCAATCGACTGCTAGGTGGATTTTTTTTTACTAAGTTAACTCTATGACCTGACTTCTTATAATTTAATTCAGGTCTAGTTAATTCTTTATCTTGAAGTTATTCCCATTTATAGTTGAATTTCTATTATTTTTTAAAAATAACAATCTGGTTATAAATCTTATATACCAACTAGCCCACATATCCCCATAAATTCATTAAGGTTGGGTGCTAGTGAGCGCAAATTTAGTGCGCTACTTTTGCAGTTTTTATAGCATAAACATTTTGTGAACAAAATAAATCAAATTTTTCTTCTATAGAAACATATAGTTTAGTTTTCTGCACGTGCTAATCTCAACAGTTTTTGAATATCTGGCATGAGCATGGTGGCATTTGGTGACAAACTTTTTAAATTAAGAGAAAAAGTTGTCATTAAATTCTAGGACCCCCTTGACAGATATTCAAGGACTGTTGAGATTAACATGTGAAGAAAACTAAACTATATGTTTCTATAGAAGAAATACTTGATTTATTTTGGCCAAAAATGTTTATGCTGTAAAAACTTCAAAAATACTTCCTTAAACTCACGTTCACTAGCACCCCATCTTAAGAGTTCTCACTAGTTGGTCCGCTCCGGGTAAATTACACCCCCAATCCCTGGATCGCAATCCCCAGACTCATCAGGAGATCCAGCGGAGATGGGCATCCCCTTATTTACCACCTGGGAAGGGAAATAGTACTCCGCCTACTATCACACGAAACCAACTCTAAGGCTGGATCTTAAACAAAACTAACACTAACACTAACCTAAAATACACTATAAATTTCCTGCTATTACATATATGTTGTTACCCTTTCTCCTGGACATACTCTGAATCTGCTTCCTGATGGTACCGGATTTATGCTTTCCACAGACGTCCATCTCCATCAGCTTACCGAGGAAGTCCTTTTCCGCTTCTCCCCATCATCACTTGTTGCGGTGGGATAGTCTTCTCTGTCAGGGGCTACACGCCTATTACAAGCTTCTGCCAGTACCAGCGCGATGGTCCTTCCGAGCTTTAGCTCAGGTATTCCGTCGCGCTGACCCCCAGCAGTTCCAGGATACCTAAAAAGCCCCATATTTATTCTTCTGATATCCTCTTCTTAAGTCCATTTGTCAGTATCTCAATTTGTCCTTATCCTTTTCCAGTCATGCCCACTCAATGACATTTCCTTCTGTATGCTCCTCCTTTACATCTTAATTCATATTCCCAGTATCAGTTGAGTTTCGCACCTGAGAGTCACGTCTGTTGGGTCTAGCTACCTTCATTCTATTTATGTATGTGTCTCACATTTTGATATTGTCTCAGCTATCATGTCAAGGAATCTCCACAAGGTTGGGTCTCTCAAGGCAACTCCAACTAATCTGCCCTGTATTTCATACTGGGGGATCCTTCTTATCTCTTGCTCACAACCCAAGATCACGTGCTCCAGTGTAGCCTCCTCGTCACAGTCACAGTTAGTCCCATGCTATATAGAGATGCCATGTACGGACCTTTACCAGTGATGAAGTGCACCAGACCCTGGGAAGTCTGCAAGTGCTTCATCAGCATTATCTTTCAAATGCTTGGAAAAAACTGATATGTTCTCCTACCTGTGTCACTCCACCTTTAAGACAAGATCAATCTTCACAACCGAGGCTACTCCCTCTTTGATTATCTCCTCAGTTCTGGATATATCTCCTTTCCTTACCCAATACAGGGCCCCTCTCCTACTTACATGTAGGTCCAGTGGGTAGACTACGAGGACGACACTCAGATCATGACTGGCCACTGTCTTGCGCCCCAGACAGTCACAGCAGAATATTCCTTTGCCGCCTCTAAAGCCTCTTTGCAGAAATTTCACTTAGCCCATATGCTAGCTCCACAACCCACCAAAATTCTTGAATTAGGTGGAATGGAGTTCTACACATGTCATAGTTGCGATTATTTTTCGTACGCAGCTGCTGTTGTACTCACGGCAGCCCGCTGGACTTGTCCGGTGCCGTAGTCTTGTCTGGTTGCAGTATGGCATGCTAGTATATGGAGCCCTTCACACGGTGTGGGATTTCTCCATATGTTCGTTCGACATCATCACTTTTCAGTTCAAGCTGCCACTTAGACGTTGTAATAGTACATCAGACGACAATTTGAACATCCGAAAATAATTGAATTTTGCATTGACCTCTCATAATTCTGTGAACAATGTCAAAAATGTTCCCACTTTGTCCTGCCCTACATTCAAAGGATGAACCCATCACATTCTAAATTTTTTTTAATACAAAGTAATTTGCCTTATGCGATCCATCATACTGATTGTCTGGAGTAACTGATGTAATTTGGTGACTTGAATTCTTGCCATGCCGTGTGCACCACAGCAACCTATCTTAGCCAACACGGTAATGTGCTGTGTGCAAGGAGCCTAACTAGGCTACCACTACTCCTAAGTTTCATACACTGCTGTCACTGGACAGAAGGAAACACTTTAAATTTTAAAGTCTGCGTATGTGAAGGGTTTAATTGAATCAGAAATTAAAAGTATATCTTGTTTCAGGAGAAGCGCCCGGCAGATGACGACAACTCTGTCGATGATGAAGGCAACTGGAAGCGACGCAGAGTGACCACTACCAAGAATGACGAGGAAGAGGACACCTCTTTGACGACAGAGAAGGACAAGGTATCTGACGTGGAGAAGAAGACCTTAGACAAGTCTAAGGAGGGTGTCATCAAGGATGAGTCTGTCACCGAAGAGAAGTACGACCCCTTTGAGGTGGACGCAGACGAGTCTATGAATGATGACAGCAAGGTTGACAAGACTCCGGAGAAAAAGTCAGCTGGGATGGATGTTGACGAGATCCCTTGGGAGGAGGTGGACAAAGAAGTGGGAAACCTTATAGATTCCATCGAGGGAGAGTCTGACGCTCAGGAAGGGGATAACGAAAGCACAGAAGGTGAGGGCACCCCTAAGCAGGGTAC
>CABFWO010009185.1:0-13297 GCA_902155825.1 Timema genevievae
GAAATGGAATTTTACTGACATTATTTCAAAGTCTCGTAGCTCGACGCTACACACCTAGTCAAAACCTAAAAATTCCCAAGAGTCCTCTTCCTTTGGCCGAACGACACTTTGTATGGCATCCCCATGGAGCGAGGATTTAGGAATCAAGCGGGAGTAACATATGCGCTGGATGGGCTGAGAACATTCAGAGAAGCAAATCAGACGATTCTTTAAGCATCTTCATCTTTGTGGAATCATCTCCCCGATTCCACCGATCCTAGCGCCTCATGGTGGTGGGTCTTGGGAACGCAATCGCGTAGCTCAGTTTGTAGCTTAGAGAGAGAGAGAGAGTGATTTGTGTCTCGGAGAGTTAGCGTGGGGGTATGTGGGACCGGCTGTGTTAAGCGTGTTGCTTTGCTGGTCAAATAGGGCGGTAGAGTGAGTAGATAATTTTACTATGTATTCTATTTCGTTGTACCAAGGAACAAAGATATAATACATTTAGTTACACTGACAAACAATTTTCAGTATTTTATAAAATCATTTATTTCCTCATCAGTTTATTTTTCTAAATAATATTCTTAAAGATTATATAAAACCCATTATGTTGTTTTAGTATTTATTAATAGTGCTATTGTTTGTTGAGTAAAAAGTATTTTGAAAAGTGACAAGTTTGATTTTATACAAATGTGTTGGGCTCTGTTTAGTTCTCATTTGATAATAAAGTTTTTTTATTAATATTTCTTAAATTTCAGACCATAACAAATATTGGTACGAGTTGAAGAAAATGTATTTCAAGAGTGTATTTGATATTTCAAAGACGAGAATAATTTGTAATTAATCAGCTTATGTAATAGCTTAGGGTCCTAAATTATTATGACCAAACATGATAAATCTACTCGAAAAATGTGTTTTTAAAAACTAATTTATTTATAGCAAACCCATTTTATCAACAACGATGTTCGTCAATAAAAAAAGGTCTTTATTTTCGTCAAGTACAGCAGCCATGTTGAGGCCTCACTCAAGTTAAATTCCAGTCAGTCAAACATCTTGGCCTAATTAATAATGTTCCTAATTATACTTCAATCATAGACGCAAACTGCTTTACCGAATTTTAACGTCCGCTTTCATTATCTCGTCACCATCTGTTATATACCTAGTGATTGCTATCGGAATTGATTAATTTCTAACTTCACTTATACTAATGCCATTTTAAGGCCTCTACATCGCGGTAGCTGACGCTACACTCTATTGCCCTTGTCTCAGCGGCTGCGCAGTTTGGTTTATAACGCTTTCGAGTGGCCAACACTCTTGTACAGGCCCGATGCCAAGTGTGAAGTTTACCACGCGCAGGGGCCCCCGAGGTTAGGGGCTCCCATCCACCTAGCAAATAAATTAACTTGACTTGCTATATTTATTTTGTGATAATATTATAATTCAATAGGCTATTTTTATGTTTTTTAGTAAGATTTATCCCAAACTATTCTAGAAATTACCTAATCGTAGGACGTTAATATCCTGGTATTACGTGTAGTCCGACAGTCCGTGCTTGAAAATTGACGCAACCTTTGCTTTTGGCAAATAGGAAATGTTACATATCTGCAGATGGTAGCTTTGATTTTTGACAGAAAAATAAACATTTATTTTCTATTGACAATAAGTTTTGAGGTAAAATAATAAAATCATTAATATTAAAGAATTAACTAAATGCGACGTGAGTAAAACGCAAAAAAGTTTTTAAAAATAAAAATACTTTTTACTTAGTAATCTCTATATTATACTGGATGAACTTAAACATAAGCATTTCCAAGGTCCAAAGCGTGACGTCCATGTTTGTCGTCTGCTACATTGGGGGGGGGGGGGGGGNGCTGTCTCTTATACACAGGGGGGGGGGGAGATTTAACAGTTCCTTTCAATGTCCTTAAGAGAAAACACGTCTCTGATGAATAAAAGATTTATTATTTGAAAATAGTGAAGTATTACACCACACTTGCTTAAATAATAATTTACATTAAAGGATATAAATTCAGTTTTGCAGATAATACTGTACAAATACGAGTAAAATCTTTAATATATTTAAATATGTAGTTATCAGCCATATTATTTACAATCTGACAAGACTACACTTATATTTGAAGCTAGCTATTAGCTTGTATATTGGTTTCAGAAACCATATTATATTGAAAGTTCGGTAAAAGTTATCTAAGGTATCTTAAAACTTAATTATATATTTGTTTGAATGACAAACTTTGCGTATTTGCCATACGTTCAAACGATCACTTAGGTTATAGGAATGTGGAACGTATTATTAAATTACCTTATTACTTTTTTTTTAGAAAATAGTTGGTTTTAATCTTGTATATTGCTTTCAGAAACTATATTATGTTGAAAGTTCAATAACTATAGTGAAACAAGTTAGCTAACAACTATATTACATATTTTTGAATGACGTACTTTGTGTAGAAGTCTTAAGTTCAAACGATAATTTAGATTATAGGCTTGTAGGAAGTACGGTATCTACAAGACCCTGATTTTAGTAAGAATCCCAATCTGTAAGACTTTATTTTGTACCAGAATACATCATAATATATAAGTATTTTGGTAGGATAAACGGTCATTTAGAATGGAAGTATAAATTCCCTTCTGGAAGGTCTTTTATTCTACCTAAACACTACTATAAGGTAGGATTCTAGTACGAGATATGGCCTTCCAAACGAGCATCCTTCCAAAATCATCGTATATATTAGCCTATTTCAACTTATTTAAAGAAAAAACTCACTAGTTTCGAACTTTTTTATGATATTCAAAGCTTTTACTAACACATTTATTTATTTAACTAATCACACATATTTGCATCTAATATATTCAATCAAATTAATGAACTATGTCAAAATGTCACTTTGTCTTGTAGGGGTGTAGGAGAGAAAGAGATACCCGAATATTTTTTTTTTCCTATACAATGGTATGCAGATGACAGCTTGAAAATTTCAGCCACGGATTTCCACCCAGTTATACGATAGTGATCAATATTTTTACTATACTAATAGTACTAATACATTTGCAGATGTCGTACTACATCAAATGCAATTGCACTGAAATAGTCTATATGATGTCCAGTATTATTATATTACTAGCTATTAATTTACTGTTCTATAATCCAATCAGTATATAATATAGGCCTACTGTAGAGTTTAATAGTTCCTATATAATTAATATTAATAACAATACTCACAGCACTCACCATGATTGCTAAAAGTTTGTCTCTAAATAATATTATCCATCTAAGTTGGGGAACTAAATTCTAAGAGTCCCAAGTTCTACCTGGCACAAGGCCCCCAAAAGTATTAATCCGGGCCTGCACTTGTATTATATTATACACTACTGTTCTCAATATGGCATATATCATAATTATTTAATACATTGGTAAATTAAAATAACAAATCGATGGAAACCATAATTAATATACATAATAGTGTATCACCAATTGTTATGACAAAGACTTCGCTTAGTAACAAGCCAGTTTAACCATTATATGTAGTAAACACACTTTTTCAGGAGTTAAATATTCGTAACTAATTGATTAATCATATATTTTGTTAAGTTTAACATGAATTTTATGTAATAACTATCACTAAGTATATTAGGTATTCGAGACTACTGTTTAGCTACGATATGAAACTTGAATGGGTTTCTTATAAGTTAGCTAAATTGACAAATGTTGAAAGTACCCACACTGAAACAAATAACCACATTAAAAATAGAATAGTTTTCTAAAGTTTTACTGTATTTTGGAAAATTGTAATCCATGAGGAACCTACTAATATATAATTATTTTAATATCTATTAAACATAGCACAACATTTATTTTTATTGGTAACGGTTGCTAATTAAATTTAAACAGGGATTAAAATATTACTTTACAAGTATAATTAAAATATTTATCAAGCCCTCAAATTAAATATATACCTTTGAAAAAATATACTTTTGTAATTACTACACTCAAAGGAGTAGCCTAATTAAAGCTAAATTCAAATAATATTGAATAGGTTTTTTGAACTATCAAAGTGACATTTATCTCCGTAACTAATAAGGTAATTTGATTACCCATTTATAAACTCCCTCAACACTGTCCTAAACTACAAAACCTAAAGCATTTCCTTCATATTTTATAGCTCCAAAATTTAATTTAACTTTTTACTAAATTCTTTTATAATTAATATGTTTAAGAATAAATATATGAAATGTATGTAATATTATAAACTAGGAATATTATGTAGAGTAGGAATAGTAATATTACCGCTTTTTT
Organism: Timema genevievae; assembly: GCA_902155825.1. Lineage (NCBI taxonomy): Eukaryota > Metazoa > Arthropoda > Insecta > Phasmatodea > Timematidae > Timema > Timema genevievae. The sequence goes on from CABFWO010009185.1 coordinate 4,286, forward strand.
TTTAGCAATAATAACAACACGGGTTAGCTTATTGGTTATTTCTTAAAGATATTAGGCTTAGGTTATTAAGGATTTATGATATATGAAATAATAGCTATTCTGAATAGATGCAGCAAATTACAGAAATTGTTATGTAAAATAATTTATCTAAATTAGTGACAAGCCAAAATTTTATCTATACTTGTTTTTAATTAAATCATTCGAAATTATTTTTTTATCAATAGGGAACTTCTTTTAATGTGTCCCAACATATTATTTGAATCAAATTTCAGCATTTGGTATTTTACGGTTATACTATACTCATCAAAATTGACAAGTATAGATAAAAAAAACTGGTTAACACGATTGTTGGCACCTGGAACAATATAGGTGTTAATAACATAACTTTTAGCGCTGAATTAAAATATGAAATACAATTTTTTCTATTATACACAATTTTTCTGCGATGAAGCTTTTTACTAGGCCTAATTTAATGTATCGAAAGATTTTACTTACTATATCACAATAGGCTATGTAAATTTCTCCAGTTTTTTTTAGTACATACAAGCCGGTGCCAGACATACTAACTGGCAGACAAGCGATACAGCCTGGTGTGACATAAACTCATCATCCATCGCAAAAAGCAATGAGCTATATTTTGGCTGTAAAGTAGTGGACTAAGATAAGAATTGGGTCCCTCACATCTGCTGTTTGACAAGTGTGAAGCGTCTGACAGAATAGGTAAAGGGTTTCCGGCATATGCGCTTAGCAGCTCCCACGGTTTGGAGGGAATGCCAAGATCATCCATAAGACTGTTATTTTTGTTTAACAAACATAAAAGGAATAGCAAGAAAATCCAAATACACAGTGACACCCAAATTTGCTATCTGCTATCAAACCAGTTCAGCTCAGTGAGGACCTGTACAACAGCCTTTAAAAAAGTAACTGTAGAAGATGAAGACTTGGAAAACGATTCGGCTAGCCTAATTAAACATGAGGAGCAACATGACTTTACTTTTGAATCAAGTACCTCTTCTTTTGAACCACATCTGTTAACAAACGTGAGTTACCGACCTTGTTCGGGATTTGCATTTGCCCAAAAAACAAGTCGATCCTTTGGGGTCTAAGATGAAGGCCTGGAACTTATTTCAGCGAAACACCAAAGTGTGTTTTTTTCCGTCCCCTCCAGTGTAAGTTAAAAAATATATTCTCAAAAAAAATAATTTAGTTTATTGAAACAATATTTGCTCTGTGGTTGATGCTCTTGGTCATGACCATAAAACAGTAAAGTGGAAACTGTTTATTGACTCATCCAAAACTAGTTTGAAAGGTGTCGTTTTGACACAGAAACAAATTTTCTTTTAAGCCAGTAGCTTATGCCGTTATAATGAAAGTTTTTTTACGAAAATATGGAATTCATTTTGTAAAAAAATTAGTATGACAAGGACAAGACATAATGGAACATATGTGGTGATTTAAGAGTAATTGTGCTGTTAATTGGTTTGCAGCTCAGCTATACTAAATTTTGTTGTTTCTTGGGTGAGTGGAACAGTTGTGTTAAGAAAAGTCTATATATAAAGATGGAACGTTTTAAGCGCAGGTCTCCTGGGCAGAAAAAGTTGCACATCCTCCACTTGTTAACCCTGAAAATATTTGTATCCCTCCACACTTTGTTAAGGGCATGGATAAAATTTTTGCTGAGTTGGTTTATTTGAAGGTAAAGTTTCCTCGAATAAGTGATGGTAAAATTAAAGAAGGCATTTTTGTGGGCCCTCAAATACTAAAATTAAAACCTTCTCAGCTTTTTTTTTTGTTTTTGCGACGGAAAAATTCACATCATTTTTTACTTAAGTACATCAAACAAGAACCTAAAGACCTAATTTCTATAAATAGTGTATTATCTTTCGGAGAGTTTAAGCAAAGACATTCCAAAATCGTTATCTATGTGCAATGTCGTGTTAACCATATTGAATGTCTAAAACAACATTTCAGTATTGATATAGAGAAGAGCGAAGAAATTGTTCAATTGAACATACACTCTACACAGATAATTTACATTGATGATAACGATTTAAACGAAAAAATAATAACTGATCCATTCCAGAAAAATTATCCTAATTATGAAGGCAAGTTTTCATTACATTTACAGGATGTTGGAGAGGTGCCTAATTACACTATCAGAGACCAGATTGAAAAAAAAATGCGTGACACTTTAAGTAACTATTGTGTCTTGATATTTTAGCACATTTGTAAACAAGAAAAAGAAAGTAGTATTGCGTACGCGAGGTGCAAGCTCTTTCGATTAAATAAAGAATGTAAAAAAAATTCCGTTTCAATATTTACTTTAGAGCTTCTTTGGCTACGGTGCATGTTTACAGCAAGGGACCGATTTCTCAGAATCATGATCCAGACGACCGTATATTTACCCAATCGAGAGGAAACAAGCGGAAAGCTTCCAAAGATAAATTAATGGTACAAACCCTGAAGTCCTATTTCATAGAAAAGGTTAAGGAAGTCGATGAAACCATTATTTTAATGGATCACTTCCAGGACATTAAGACGCTTCCCGGTATTCAAGAAGCTCGCTCGGAAGCAATGGCGCTTTAACGACTTAGATAAAGATGATTTTACGGATTTACACATGCACTATCTAAATCAAAACCTCACTGATATATGTATACAACATATTCAGAGCCCTTTTGGGTTTTATATGTTTAGTAAAACACAGTTAAAAGTAGCCTGTGAACATGTACCGAATGAACGTTTCATTTTGCACTTGGATGCTACTGGATCCACCGTTAAAAAACCAAATGACGAGAAATGTAAACGAATTAAATTATATTATGCCGGTGCTATACGTGTTAAGGGTTACATCTTACCTATTCTTGAATGCGTTTTAAGTTGTCACGACAAGCACAGCATTTCAATGTTTCTTCTTTCTTTTCATAAATTTGTCAAAGATAACAATAAGAGATGGCCATTGTTCCATCTAGTTGTTGTAGACTGGAGCTGGGCTCTTATCGCTGTCATAGAAAGTTTGAATATAACAAGTTCATTAAGTTATCTAAATATATGTTTTGATGTGGTTACCGGTACTTGTTCTGATAAAATGTCCTTTAAAGACTTAATTACAATCCATACATGCTGTGCCCACTTCATGAAATGGTTTCGGTGTCATTTAAAAGGCTGTGTGTCACTGTAAAAAATACAAAAAAAGTTGATCCCTCATGGAATTGGTGTTATTCTTTTGTGTTAAAGCATTCTGAATTCAACAAGCCAATGTAGGAACATTTGTATAGTACTAGTTTCCGAGTATGTCACTCAAGATTTACTAGATGCTTTAAACTCTCTTGGTAACAGCTCGTCCATTATTGAAACAATGACGAAATAAAGGTCGAAGACCTATATCTCGAAAACCGAGTGACTGGTACCATATATAAAGATAGTCCATTTTACAAACATTTTTAATCCATGTATAAAGAAGTCACTGAACTATCCACTGCCATAGAAGGTCATAGCGATTAAAAATGAGTATATGTGCTCTAAATTTGCCGAATATTTTCTAAACAGTACCTTTTGAACTTCTTGGACATTTCCTCTAAATATGACAGCATTGATAGGGTTAGTAACGCACCCGTGGAGAATTGGTTTAGGCAAGTCAAACTGGATTTATTGAGTAGCAAAACTAATTTAAAACCGGGTAGATTCGTTAAGATTTTACAGGATAGACTTGAAGTTGTTTGCAAAGCGTTACGATTAAACATTCCTAAAAAACCTAAAAAACAACAAAATAAATACAACTAAGGTTACCTATGAACATACCGAGAATGAGGATGCGGATTATCCATCTGTTGAAGAATCGTGAAGAAGAAGAACAGTGCCAAACAAATATTTTGATAGTTTATTTCTGAAGTCTTCTATCCCAGGCCGATATATTAAAAAATTATCCTGCCCAAAAACAATTGAGTAGATTGAGAACATAAACACACATTCAGTAGTATTTAATAAGGCAACTCACGATATTTCTACAATAGCTACACATACTCAGTCTTGCAGACCACCAACAAATTTTGTACCTCAACTTTTGAAGGAAACTAGTTCGTCAATACTTAAATCTAAACATTGTTCTGTCCCTTTGGTTTCTAATAATAGTACACCTATCTTACAGGAACACCATTTTTTTTTCTCGGTCCCAACCAATAGAAATATCCTCTGATGAAGGTTAAGCAGATGAATTTTCTTTAAAAATATCATTTAACATTGAAACGCCAACTCACCCCCATCAAAATTCAAATTTTAATGGTTTAGTCTTATCTGTGTCATATTAATCTTGTTCACTTGAAAATTTTCAACACATTGTTGGTATTTTTAACCTAATGTTAGATTCAGCACACGTTGTGGTGAAAGTTTTCAATACATCGTATGTAAATTTGAAGAGCTCCTCGTGGATTTGTTCGACCTTGATAGATGCGTGCGCAGCAATGTTCATTATGGAAAGCGGTAGAGACAACGTGATAGTTTTCGATTGATGCTTGCGCAATGGTATTAATGGTATTAAGTATAGGGAAAAAACATGGGTACATCTTTAATTCTATGGCATAAAATGAAGAAGAAGGAATTAAATGTTTAGCCTTTTTTTTATTGTTCATGGCCAAGAGTAATAAAGCCTGTAAAGAACAATTGTACACAAGCGAATGGCAAGTACACGAAGCGCCAAATTGTCCCAAGCAGTCTGATTAGTACAATTGGGCATGTATGTAATATATTATATGCATTGCATATTAATGAACATGGAATTCAATGAAGACTTTGACCCTAAACATTTACGTAAAGTAATCCAAAACAGGATTATAACAGAATCCGAAAATGTCACTAATTTGTGTTTATATTGTGGCGAAGTTAAGAGACCAGGTTCATCCAGTTGGTTCATGTGCGATGTGTGCGGCCGCTGGATACATTACAAACCCTGCTTACTTTATTTGGGAAAACCTTACAACGAAATGAAATAGGATACATTTACCATACTTTATACTCCGTGTCTTTTAAAACGTATAAAGTTAATTTAAAACGAGAGTGTATAAAACGTACACACACAGTTGTTAAAAAGTGCATTACACCATGGGATAGATCAGTGGGGAAGATGGTTCCAGTGTTTATGGTAAAATAATTGGATACGTTATCGACATTTTGGATGTTTTGAACTACGAAATAATCACATTTCTAATTGACTTTTCTCAATTTAATAACAAAATATTAGAGCTAGTTCTTACTTTACAAAGCTTTGAAATGGCATGTCGGTGCTTAGATCTGCCCAGAGTAGAGTGTAGGGGCATGCCGCTTCAAAGTTACTGCCACTCTAAATCTTTGTTTCTGGCTTCTGAAAATTTCAGCACAAGCCCTAGTTTGTAATAATACTGTCTCAATTTACAATACAAAAGATATTGTCCTGTTTTAAAATTTTGGAAATTTTCTATTATTTTTATAATCGTTGTAGTATTGATTTCAGGTCAAGCAAGAGCTGCAGAATTTATGTATATACGAAATTAAGTAGCTTTGTAACTGTAATTTTTCTACCATCTTGTTGCAAACACAGTCAGTATCTTTACTGCACAAAATTTTTCATATTTAAATTTGTTCATACGTTTAACATGTACAAGTCAAAAGTCTCCGCGATCCCCCACCGACATAAAATATTATGGACAGATAATTAACTCTTACTTATTGTGGGTGGACATCGACAAGGACAAAAAATTTATCCTCACACTAGGTAAAACTGTTTTGTCCACAAACAATGAGTTAGAAAATCTTCCGCATGTATATATATATGGCGTGTAAATATCATATCTGAAGTTGTATATATATATATATATACAACTTCAGATATGATATTTACACGCCATTACCCTACACTTTAGATCTACAAATATTAACACACTGTATATATGAAGTAATATGTCACAGCAATCAATCATGGTTCTCAAATTAGTTCAATTACTAAACTAGGCCTCTTTCATCGGATCTCTTTACAACGATAGAATTTAACAAATATGTATTTAGAATAAGTATGGGTCTGATATAATCTTTGAGTATAGGCTATGTATCTGTTCTGGTCGGTTTAAGTGAATTAATCTGTACTGGAATCAAATGATTTATTTCTGTACGTATATTTGTGCTTTGGCTGGTATGTATGCTTGTCAAATTAATATATATATATATATATATGTAGAGAGAGAGAGAGAGAGAGAAAGAGAGAATTNAGAGAGAGAGAGAGAGAGAGAAAGAGAGAATTTATGTTAATGGGTTTGTGTAAAATGTGTATGTATTTACATAAGCATGAAGCATAAAAACATATCCTAACACTGCGGTATTTCATATGGGAATGTTAGTTTAGATGAATCAGAACGACTACCTTGGTTAATACTAAAAAAAATAATAATAAGCCATTGAATATTTGAAGCACACACTTATTATTAAGTGTGTTTTAGAATTACCCTATTCATGCACGAAAATAGCTGAAGTTTAGCCAATCCTAAAAATAGTTTGTAAAGTTTCTAGTGTATGATAGCTAAATTATAAAGGTGCACCCTTTATTTTGGTGAAATATTTTGCATAGCGGTATATCGGTATGTTTGTGTGTATGCTGTTACATTCCTATCTATATGTGAAATATGGGTTTACCCTCTCACAGAGATGAATTAACGGATGGGGACTGGATGTTGTGCCTGTCTTAGTATTAAGTTGAGTTGTAAGGCTTATGAAGCTATGACAGGCCACAGGCTGGAAACAGTAATGGGTGTAATTTGTAAAGTAAAGTTAAGCCTATATTAAGATCCAAAATTCTATAATGTTTTCAACTATATAAAATAACATAATTTAGATATTAATTTTACATTAACTAACCAATAATTGATGAACTGATTTAATAGATTTATTGGTGCCCATAAAAAGAAGAAGTTCGACATGGTACACTGGAATAAAAATGGTATGAAGCTGGTGGAGAATCATCTGAATGGACTCCTTTAAAGGAAGGAAAATCTAGCTGAGGTCACAAAATAAAAATTTTACTACACCATTTCCACAAATTTGTAATTATCTTCAATTATATATAGGAACTATTTTCTTTATTCCTGACAGTTTTATTTTATCACATTTTCTAGTTCAGTATTTTGTTATTTGGAATTAATATTGTTTTCTAGTAGCTTAAGAATTTAATCAATTACCAATATGAGAATATGTGTTGTGACAAACACATCGTCCTACCATTTTTAATTATAATTTATATTTACAATCCATTCATATAACAAAACGTAACTTATTTAATTTTATTTGTTGATATACTTAAAGTTGTGCCAACCTTATATTTATCTATTCTCACTTCCCAACTAAAAAGAATTTGAACGTTCTTAAACATGGCAAACTCAAGAAGATGATTAGAATTTAAAATATACTTATATTTTGGTCTTGCCTGTGAATAATAAAAAAACAAAAAAAAATAATTCATTTTACCAAATATCAAATTGCAAACATTTTATTATTAAGCAATAAATACATACTACCGTTGTGTCGTAGGCTTCAGTGGCTACAATTAGAACTAATTGTTATCAAGTTCCAAGTTATGCTACCAGAATGAGCCTCTAGGACATGTTGATATTATTGTATTTCTGGTTCTTAATTTCCTAAGTGCGCGATTCAAGCATTATTATTCTATATGTAAAAAAACAGCTTATTTGGGGTTATTTTTAAATTTAACATCTTTTTCTGCTTGCTTCCTGATCTTCTCATTTATATTTAAAAATGATTATTAATATATTTGTTTCAAACAAACATTTTCTTTGGAGTGGATTCTTTTTTGTTTTGGAAGATGTATTCTTGGGGGAAAAAAAAAAAGAAGATTCGAACGTTTTTCAAATTACGAGAGACGGAAGTGATTCGGAAAATTTAAACAGAGATATGAGGCTTCGAAATCAATCATCTTGAGTGAAAATGGTGTAATTCTCCTCCGCGGAGTTAGAAATTGAATATATTATGAGTGAGGTTTGTGCTACACATCAAGAAATGGGTTTTAATAATAGCCGGAGGTGTAAGGAATCTATAGTAATGAAGGTAGTAGTTGCCCGATACTACTTAATATAGATTACTCCAAGCCAAATGCAAACCGCAAGCATCAATTTAGCTCGATCAATTTGCCAATAATTAAGGAAATTATGATTTAAAAAATATTATAATACTTAAATTTTTTCAACATCATAATTTTCTGGCATTTTGTCCTTCATGGAAACATAATATTGACTTTTTTTTCTCTCTGAAACTTTAATTGTGCAAATCATAACATTTGCTTATACCTTTCATTTTTTTCTCTAAATTAGAACATAATTTATTTTATTATGTTAATTAATGGTCGGATTTTAATCCAATTTCAAATACAGTATTATTTCAATCCTAGAGTCTAAGTGGAGCTTCACAGGAAAGGAAGTAGGGAATTCTATTGAAAAAAATACAAGACAAGTAAAACATTTTTTTAAATTTCTTTATTAAATGTTTACCCTCATACATAGTACAGTTCATACTTGCATTGATGAAAATATTTTGTTTGTATGTTTTTTTGTCTGTAATTTTTTTTATTGTTGAGATCCATGACTAGGTGTGGAGCATTGTGATTGTGGACCTGATGGTCAAAGTGGTCAGGTACGTTAAGATTAAGGTTGTAACTATCCAAAGAGGGGACTGAATTGTATCCCCTCGGAAAGGTATCCTTTCCGACAGTTTTGTAATAAACTGCTTTTGTGAAAAACTGGAATTGTACCCACTTGAATTATATCCCCCAAAACTGGAATTGTATCCCCTCGAAAATGTATCCTTTCCGACAGTTTTGTAATAAAATTCTTTTATGAAAAACTGGAATTGTACCCCCCTGAATTATACCCCCCAAAACTGGAATTGTATCCCTTCGGAAAGGTATCCTTTCCGACAGTTTTGTAATAAACTGCTTTTGTGAAAAACTGGAATTGTACCCACCTGAATTATACCCCCAAA
>CABFWO010009187.1:0-13282 GCA_902155825.1 Timema genevievae
TATTGAGTTTTAGCTTTTACTATAGTAAAGATGAATTAGGTAGGCCTAATTGTTTATAAAAGTGCACACACATTCACATACAAACATACAAACATACTATAGTAAAGATGAATTAGGTAGGCCTAATTGTTTATAAAAGTGCACACACATTCACATACAAACAGGGAATATGTTTTTATAAGCCTATGTACTTTGGAAGACCATCTTTGAAAGGATTCGATCTCCAACCTATTCATTGTAGGTGACAGTGTACGGTGTATATTAAATTGACATTAATATGTTAATAAACAGAATAATACACAATTCTTGACAGCTCAAACTTCATAGCGTGTATAAAGTTTGAATGTAAAAGTTGTCCAATTGTTTCGAATGGGTGAGATCTGGCAACTGCGCGCTCCATAAGACCTCTACTGCAGAGTAAGAGTGAAACGGGCTATAGATGGTGAATTCCTCTCTAAAATTAATAACAGCTTCAGCTATTTGATTCTAAATACTTAAGATAAATAAATAAACATTGAGTTAGACCTCGTAAGCTATCTCCCAGTTGACCACAACCACTGATATCGTGGTCACATTAGTCTTGATTCCACCCTGTCCTCGCTGATAGTCAGTTCTGGCAAAGTGAGAGTGATTACCTTAATCTTGTTGACCCGGCGGGCCACGCCCACCACCTTGAGACCCTGTTTGACCAGCTCCTTGGCCACCCCTGCCCCAATCCCGGAGCTGGCTCCGGTGACCAAAGCAACTCTTCCAGACCAGCGCTCCATGCTACCCCCTTTTTATTTCACCACCTGCTTCAATAGCACAAGATGATGTAGACGTCCCTGCTCCGCTCGCTAGACTGAAAGAGATATACCTACTTGAAGATGTACTCCTGATATCTCTTGCTATCTCTGCGACAACACTCGCACCATCTTGTCGATAGAACGTTTTGAGCCTTCATACAATCAATACAATAAATACTTCACTCATTGCGTAATCAATAAATAATCAACATGATTGGATTTTAAAATGTCCGATTACATTTCTTTGATTTCTTGGAACGAGATAATGAAGCCACTTGATATTTAGTAATAATTATATCATTTTTAAAATATTGGTAATGAGAAAGTACTTTTAATAATTTGATAAAAAATAAAAAATAATGTTTGTAATGTTAAATAAAGATTGTTAAATTTCAATGTAACTTGATCCCCCATTCATGATGTCAATTATGAACATAGATTTTAAGATTGTGAGACAATTAAAACAATCATTACAAAAGTGTCAACATTATTAAACAATTACACCTTAAAAAGGAAACCAAATAAATACCACAGTTTCGTCAAAATAACAAACACTTAACGACACACTACAATTTCCTGACTGATCATGTTATTTATCTATCAAGCGTTTGCAAGACATTGAATAAATAGCAAGATACATTTTGTGAAATTTTAACAACATATTACATACAATAGCTATGTCCAAAACAAGATGGTGTCATGGTGGTAATGTTAACAACATGTTACATACAATAGCTATGTCCAAAACAAAGATGGTGTCATGGTGGTAATGTTAACAACATATTACATACAATAGCTATGTCCAAAACAAGATGGTGTCATGGTGGTAATGTTAACATCATATTACATACAATAGCTATGTCCAAAACAAGGTGGTGTGAATGTGAGTCATATCAAAGATTAACTTTTCCTCATTTATACGATTTGTTTCATTGATTACGATGTTGATCACATTAAGTAATATCTTAAGGATCTGGAGTCTGGTTGTTGGGTTTATTGGAAGAAACAACGCGTAACCATCACTATAGCTGTAAGATAACAATACACATTCAAAATTAGGATTTTATTATTTTTAAATCTTGAATTTGAAATTTTTTCTTATCCACCGATTTGGAATATTATAAATAGTTCAAGGGGTTGTAGGATTAGTGCCCATCCCTGGTAAATGTGGAAAACTGTACTCAAAAGGCCCATCCCTGATAAATGTAAGAAACTATTTGCTTTAAGAGGAAATGTCTCCGAGTATAGTACAAGGCAATGTGAGTGCACGCGTCAAGTACTCTGAAAAATCACCACTTGATTTAATTAACATCTTTAAAAATAAAAATGAATAATGTTCCAAGCTGCTCAATGAAGATAATTAACTCTGAGACAGATACAGATGGAAAACACTTCAAAGATAACAACTGTTCCCAGCACATGTGGGTAAGAATCGGTGCGTGCAGAAAGGAACCAAGTCCATTTTTTCCCCAACCAATGGTTTTGGGTTGTGATACAGCGATTTAAAGTTCACTTAACATTCACATAAACGTAAAGAAACTATCGTGTAATCAGGATTCACGTAACATAACGTAACAACTCGAGCAAAACACAGACAATTGATTTGGACCGTTTGTAAACAAATTGTTCACTAAAATGTAACCCAAGTATTTAGTGTTGATTTGGCTACAAATACTTGCAATAGAAGTTACTGTACTGGTCATATATAATAAAGTATAACAATAGGGGTGACCAGGTGGTCTAGTGGTAAGGTGTCAGACCTCTGTGCTGAGGGTCCGGGGTTCAAACCTAGGTCCCGGCACAGATGTATCTGATTGCCAAACCTTTCCTTCACCTCTGACAAGACGTGTATTAATCACAACTTGTGAATGTGAGGAATGCCAGACCTCCACCGTGGTTCGGATCCCACGTTAAACTGTAGGTCCTCCATTTCATCTCACAATCACCCTACCATTAAAAACATTAGCGTCAGTGCGTATAGCTCGAATGGGTAGTAAGACGCGGTGCTAATAATAATAATAATAATAATAATAATAATAATAATCTAACAATAGGCTTTGGGACGGTCTCAAAAGCGCGTTACGATCGGCGCACGAGCGATTCGTGCCGATCAACCGGCTTTCAGTTTTTACAGGGTACCGATACACAAAGAGATTCGGGATTCTAGTTAGGACTTTGTCTAGAACAGTTCGTTAACTAGTGCGCGCGCTCGCGAGCAAGATGAACTGGCCAGAAGAATCTGTTTTACAGTTGAGAGATTTGTATAGCAATAATAATATATTATGGGATCCTATGAATATAAACTATTTTAAAAAAGAACATGAAGTAAGATGTGCGGAAGTAAACTGCCACTTTAGCTGGGAAAACAGAAAAACAATTAATTCGTTTGCTGGCGTCTCATAGAAAAGAGATCGAAAGAGAAAAATGTTAAAGGAACAGGAAAAGGTAATTTGTATTATGATCTACCTAATTATAAGTATACAGTTTTAATGAAAAATAACTACAGTATTAATTAAGATAGAAGGTTCAAATTCAGTACAAATAATACTCGGAAAATTTAGACAAATATAAATATGGAATTAGGTAAATATGTTCTAATATATAGGCCTATTTAATTACTTATTTTCAAAATAGGTTAACTCAGTGGAACAAGGTTTGGGAAGTGATTTTAAAATTAAAATAATTAATAGATGTATAATTTATTAATATATAATTGGTACGAATGTTAATTTTACTAAAACAATCCTACTGATAGTTCTGAAAGAACCGTACTAAAATAAAGATGGGCATAGATTTATATTTAAAGCATTGGCGGACAAGAAAGTACCTTTTGCACTTGGCAGATGTTTTTATTATTTTTTATATTCTCACAGGCGAATCAGAAGTATACTGCAGCCGATGGATTGCTTATGAAGCGTTCGAGTTTCTATGGGACAGAGATAAGCCTCGATAGTGAATTAACACAGTAAATAAGTCGTTACTTTTTATGCATATCGGTATCTATTCTGCAATGGAATATCCCCTGTTATAACACAATATTGTGTTAGTTTGTTTCTTATTTGATTGAAATAAGCGGGAAATCCTCTGGGTGTATTCCTTAGGAAAATCACGGAAGTCATATTTTGACCATTTCTCTAAGAACCTCTAATCAGAACTACATCTTCCTCATAGTCCAGTGAACCTTGTGGGGTGTACACGTTTGGTGATTGCCTTCTCAAATAATCATGAAAATGAATACTAATTCTGCTTTGCCTGGTTCCATGATCATTGGTTTTATTAAATCCTTAAATACTACACTTAACATATCTAACGCGTTTTCCACCACTCGTCCCACTCTACGAGCTATACTTAACCGATAGTTGAATATAATTTCAAAAGATCCCTTGGCATAATTTCCTGAATGTGGTTTTAATATACTTTCACCAAGAGCAAAAGCTCTATCTGCAACAAAAAAGGTAAGGGAATTTCATTGGACGTCCAGGTAGTTCCGTTGGTGGAGGTAATCCCATCGTCATTTTGTAGAGTTTGATTTCTTTGAAAACTCCGCCATTTGGAATTGATTTTGACATCCCACGTTTACAAACATAAAATTGAAATTTCCATCAACTAGAGCCATTAACACAATATTAAATTGTATCTTGTAATTTAAGAAGTCATCACCGGAGTTTGTTGGTGAATACAGAATAACATGATTGCCATTGATAGCGCTCATACAGTGAGAAATATCCTAAACATCTTAGAATATCATTCCTATTTCCATCCAAGCCATAGGATTCGTAGATAGCACAAAAAATAAAATAGTCGACTAGTCCTTCTATATATTACTGTAGAATTACTATTATGACTATCACTATGAAAAACTATTTTTACTGTACTATAATATTATTATATTTTACCCGCGTGGATTTCGAAAAATTATTCAAAAATATAAAACAAAAACACACATTTTTTCTCTCAGTAGCCTATTGATATTCAAGAAATTGTTGATGATTACGAAGAAGACATACAAGAATAAGTGAACGACCAAAATCAACGTTCTCAACCATTGTTTGTGACTCTGAGAGCTCTGAAACGGGTAAAGAGAAGGCAAGACGACAGAAGGTTGATGTCAGACGCCCTTTCAATTGTTAAAATCACTGCAGGCAAGCTCAACACCTCTTCCTAAGATAACTGTGAGGTTAAGTCCTTTGGTAAATACATAAAATCAAAAATGAACTCCTATTCGTCGCAAATAATGGAAAGGGTTGAGAACGCCATGTTAGACATTTTGGTGAAAGCAGATAAAGGATTCTATGAACGACCACTTTTTTCAGGTCCACCCCATTTCATTGTTCTGACCCACAAATGTGTTTGATATCCCATATAGTATCATCAAGCTGGTCCCTCAAGTTATTTTAAAGCTTCTACCAATCAACATCTACTACAATCCTTTTTCAGTCCTCAAATCACAGAGAAAGAACTCTACACATCAATGTGTTACCGTAGCACAAACATCTTTGTCAACTTCAACTCCTTCTCACCAACGATCAACCAACACTCCATCCTCCCTTTAATCGTAATTTTCTGATAATGTTGCAAATTAGATAGGCCTATATACTTTTTACTATTTATACTAGTAATTATTCAAAGTGAAATTTCCAATATTTTGTATGTATTAGTATATACTTTTTAATTTGTGGAACATTTGTAAATTTTTTAGTAGAAAGCAAACTATGTACTTGGATATATCCTATCTTGATGTTTCCTTTTAAGTCTTCTAAAAGTGCTGCACAAACTTTCGGGATTATTCATCCAGTAGATTGCTTTGTTATTATAGACAGATACTGTAGGCTTGTGTACAAATATACAATGGATAGGAACCGCAGAGTCACATCTAAACTGGAATATTAACAATAGGTCAATAAATAATATACCTACTTATAATAAAGGGAGTTCATAAACTCATAAACCAAACTGCACATATAATTTGTTTGAACCAAAATTAATACAAAATCCCTATACACTTACATCCGGACAACTGCTAATTCCAATAAATTGTGTTCAAAGTTTCGGCGTACAGTGCCGGGAGACGTAATTATTACATTCCCTCGACGAATTCAGCCAGCTGGAATGGAGGGGAGTTTGTAACGGCTAGCCTCACACTCCACTACAATCCCCATGCCTATTCAGCGCCTACATTATTACAACACCTAATATTGTCTTAAACTCACCATATTTTTTATTTTGACCATCTCGCTAACCGCGGACGTCCTGCACCATCGTTGTATATGCTAGAAAAAGAGAGATAGAATGGGACCTCTCGTCTACCGACTGATGTGCCGGAAGTCGTAGCGGATGCGCACTAGTCCATGGACGTTTCTACTCAAGTCTTGAAACCTTTTGGATGGCTAGAAGGAGGTGAAGCTACGTTCCTTTACTCACCCCTCCTTTTAACCCAGCTGATTGCGTTCGCTTAACATAGGTTGCTCTGACACATGAAAAACACTCCACGCCTAGCATAGAAAAGGGATAAGTATAAAAACGCCACTCTAATGTTGGCAAGTAGAACCACATCGTTAGCGCTCGCGGTGTTATTGCCGTGAACTAAAAGATTTGAAGCGAGACGTTACACTGGGAACACAACGCTTTTTCTATTGTGGACTGTTAATTAATCAATTCTTATATCAAATTCAATCAAATGTAATTAATATATTATTTTATAAATAAACCACGTTATAAAATGTAAAATCTAGGAAATCTAGCTAAAATCCTTCTTTAAGTTAAACAACCAGTTGCTAGCAAAACAGTAATGGTGAATTTTACATAGACTTCACACTTCCTTTTCTATGGACTTCACATCAATCCTTGCGCATTCCTCTGTTACGTTATTGCAAGCTGCTCCAAAGCGATAGTGCCCCAAACTAGTTTACGGGATCAGCTAGTCCTATAAGAGTGCCACTCCATGACACCTAGTCTTCACTTGGGGAAGATATCACGGAGCTGATCAGCCACCTGTTCTCCTATTAGACTGACCGTGCGGGAGAGAATGGTTTCACCTACTAGACGTAGATGGGATGCCACCACGAATTAAAGAATTCGTAGCTATCATCAGAATCCCGTGTCCAAGTTTATATTTTATAACAATTTAGTTTATTGTTGTACCATGTAGGGTTAATTTATAAATCATTTAATAAACCTTGTAAGTGGTTCTTATAGCTGATTCTAATCAGTTTATTGTTGTTTCATGTTGGGTAATCTTACTATAATTTGATAAACCCCGTGGCTGTATCTGAATAGTCTACTTTTGCGGTGTCGCCTTGACTCGTGCCCTTGACAGCTGCATTGGCAATCACGTGACCAAATGTAGATCTGCCCGAATAGTCGCGACCTATACTTATGCATTCTTCTCGATGTCTTGGTCACCATGGATACGAAGGCTACCAGCCGTCCGCTGTTCTCGCGGTGTCGGTCGCTGTGTTTGACTGGCAATTGTTTTAGTATTATTGTTTCGTCTGCTAGAGCACAGACTTAGGTTTTCTGGCCATTTTAAATAAGGTTGTTGCCGTTCGAATAGTCTTTGCTATGAACAGCGCGAGAAGTGTAAAATCATCAAGACTGCGTCAAGTCTAAAACTCAAGGGTCCGACTAGGGAGCCTCGGACTATTAGGGTATTAGGGTGTTACGGTTTGGTCATACCAGTTTATGTTTATTACACTTAGGATAACCTGAAACCAATAAGTAAATCCCGAGTTCGGGCAGTGTTTTGAAATTACAGTTTAGGCTTTGAAACTTATGATTAGCTTGATAAATGCATTAATCTTAGTAATGTTCCTACTAGTTTTATTGTGTCTCTTTTCGCGCGTCATAAGTTATTTACTGAAAAGAGACATTAACTTAAATGACTTGCAAGTGCTTAAGAACCACTTAGTGCTCTGTTGCACTTTGTAACACAATTGTGTTAACTTGAGCAAACATAAACTTAAGGCAATACATAGGGGTTACAAGTGTAAGTTAAGATCAATAGACCATAGCCCATACTGCTCCTCCCTCGTACGTTCATGTTAGTATAAATGCCTCTAGCTTTCTTTTATTTTATAACGGGGCAATTGTCCCCCGTTGTTGGAACACCATTCACTGAGTATTTATGTTGGAGTGGCTGGCACACTTAAGATAATGTTTTCTCCTATTCAAACGACATTTGGATTGTTTACAAAGTATTTCTCTGGTTAGTGTACCTAACCACGCTGCAATTGTTACTATCGGGCTCTCCTAAATAGGATTTGGTCACTAGTTTGACTTGTTGCTTTTGCTTGTTGCATAAATTATATTGATAAACAAACTTTTAGCTTGATTTATGTTTAACACTGAGTTATGAGGTCAGTGTGATTGTATTTTTGTGTACACTGTAAACACACATTCATACCACATCTTTGCTCTAAGATCAATGTATTTTTGGAACTTGATGGTTAACATCATTTGCTCTGAGGAGCTATTTTTTGTACTCTTGTTGTAAAATATAAATTAATGTTGCCTATAAGGTTGTTTTTACTTTTTGGTACAATAATTAACTGCGCCACTCTGCTACTGTCTTAGCAGGTAGGGCGTGGCTCATGCACCTATGTGCACGTTGCAGTGACACCATTTATAGATGTTTAAAGAAAAACTATTAATTAGGAAACTATGAAAAATAGGAAAATAAGAAATTTTCAAAATTCTGACCCCTTATTTTTGGTTAGGTGTTGGAAACACAGAATATTTGCTGAGTGTCCCATAGTACTATAGTAAAATTTTTCCAGGGCTATTTTGAGTGTTATGGATATACTAACGTTGGTGTTTCTGTTGTTGTTTACGTCTCACTGTTCCTGCTCCACTGACTATGGGCGAGTCTTCCGGGGATGTAAAAACAAGTGCCTCTGGATTAACCTACAAGTGGCTGTATTCCTTGAAGAGAGTCGAACTAGTCGCTGAGCTGTAAAACCAAAGTATCCCCTACTGGTGGGACTGGTCTAAGAGTGAATTACGGTCTTTGCTATCCGGTAAATTTCCCAGCCTGGCGCTAATTGAGACGACCAAACTCTTAGTATCTTGAGAGTCACTCGTTCAGGATTTTGCACCAACCCCTAACTTTTCATCAAAGTCCCAAAGTATGGTTTTGTAATGGGCAACTAATCACGGAAATCTTCAATTTTCTGGTGGAATCGCATAAAACACATAGTTCAAGACTAGTAGAGTATTCTGAACTCCTTACTCTCTTTCTCGTTAAAACTTCAGGATATGTGACAAAGTTGTTCTCGAATGGAGTTAGAAATAATTTTTCATCGGTGATTGTCAAAAATAATGTGCTGGACGCTTGATTACTTAGTCGTGCGAGGAAAAAAATGGCAAGGAAATTTGTTCACAGATATCAGCAACCAGTTGAGTCCTTGAGAAATAATTGTATACTGATTATTTCAGAAGCGGCGGATGTGCTGAATTTGAACTTATTGGAAGAAAGGGTGGTATATTTATCTTAAAAAATGTAACCCCTTTTCTAGAAGGCATTTTGTGTTCACGAATAATCCCAGTAATATTTCTGAACTTTTTCAACGAGCATTTTTCAATGAACCTTACTAGCCAAGCGGGAATATCTGGAACTACATTCCCTCCCTCTTGTAAAATCAATCTTGGGTTAGATCGAGTGTCGGAGTTATGGATAGGCGTAGTAATGGAGTGCCTAGGGGTCTAAAGAAGAGCAATATGGTCAATCCTCCTTCCCGTGGTAGGTGTAAGAATTTAATTGTGTTCCACTGGGGTTAAATGTAGGTGGTCAAGCGCTCAGTCCGCTACCTTACCATATTTAGGCTGATTTAAAATGTCGTTATGTCTTCCACTACATCTGCATATATAATGACTCCCTGGATTAAATCTCAGGTATGTAGAAACTGTTCTTTAGGTCTGCTGGGCTAACTGCTAACCCAGATAAAATTGTATGGAGTAGGAGGTCCATTAAGTATCTTGGGTATATAATTTCCGCTGGAAGCTTGATCATAGATCCTGATAAAATTCAGCCAATTATTGACTTTTCCACCTCTAAAAGTATTAAGGGGGCTATGCGATTCATTAAGATGTGAACATTCTATGCTATGTTTATCCCTAATTTTCTGAAACTGCGCACCCATTGAACTTTCTTAAAAGAAAAGGAGTATTGTTTCATTGGGGTATATAGCAGGAAAAGAGCTGTGTGGTAATCAAGCAGTTGTTGATTTTGTCTTCTGTACTTCGTATGCCAGATTTTTGTTTCCCGTTTCTATTACATACTGATGCCTCTTCGGTACCGGCGGGGGCCGTGTTATCTCAGAAAATTCCCGAGGAGATTCGTCCTGTTTCTTTTGCTAGTCAGTTTATATCTCAATCGGGAATGAAATATAGCGCTTACGAAAATGAATTCTTAGGCTGAGTTTTTGGAATATAACAAATTTATGATTTCCTAGAACAGCGGGAGCGAGAATTGTACAGATAATCATGCGTTGGCTTGGATCTGAAACAAAGTTTTCATAGATTTCATGGGACCGATTAATAGATCTTCGAGTGGTAATAATTGCATATTTGTCCTGGTAGACGCCTTTCCTAGAAAAAAATTCCTATTCCTTTAAGGAATATTAAGGGGTCCACCCCCGTAAATGCTCTCGCTAGGCGCGTCTGGGGTTTGGTGGGACACTGTAATGTAATTGATTTTTGGACTACTCTCATATATTTAAAAAGTCATGGATGAAGGTATTTTTCTTTAAAGTATCGTATGTAAATTATCCTTTTAACACTTCATCCATGGAGAATCACGCGTTTTCGCAGAATAGTCTAAAAGGATTTCACCATAAAAACGTGTTTATTATTCTCAAAATATAACTCCGCAGTATTTAACAACAAGCAAGAAAAGCCAGCTCCCTATATCCAATAGGAAGCTAGCTTTCAATGCACCTGTCGCAGAGACGTACCTGATTGGTTACTCTTGACACTGTCACGAGAGGTCCAAGGAGCAAGGGACACGTCCGCATATAAGCTAAATGTGCGTATGAAGATATACAGAAAGTGTCACAGAATTAGCGAGAGTAGACGTACAGAAAAAGAGTGGACGTAGACAGAATGTGCCGCTGAATTAGCGAGAGTAGACGTAGATATAGAAAATGTGTGTCAACGATAAAGTGAAAAGTAATCACAGTCAATATATAGTTTAATTTAAACAAAGTGTAAAGAAAGAAATAATTAGTTAAATAAAGCGTGTACAACATAAACAGTTGTATTTATATCAACAACCATTCCATATCACAATAATTGGCGCTCGAACACGGAGCTATAAATACCAATTATATCTAATATTATTCCATATCATCATAATTGTCGCCCAATCGCGGGGCAATTATATGTGAATAATACCGTAATATAATAATTGGCGCTCGATCATGGAGCTATAAAAACCAATTATACATCAAACATTACAATAGCATTATAATAGGCGCCCAACGCGCGACCGAAATATAATAATTGGCGCTCGATCACGGAGCTATAAAAACCAGTTATATCATCAAAAAACATTCAATTTCGTTATAATTGGCTCCCAATCCCGGGGTGATTACACATCAATCTTCTATATTGTTATAACACCTAAATTACTTAACTAGTTAGTGATAATGACCCATGTTTCATATGTTGCCCCCCTTCAAGGATGTGTTTCAGTTGGGGCATAAGACATCTCACTACTAGCCCGTACAACCCCTTTCCCAATCATGTTAAGCGTTTTAATCGCAACTTGAACATTACTCTCACTATTTATAGCTACAAGCACAGTGGCATAGGAATTTAGATATTCTCAATTTAGCTTTTAACTCTTCCTTCCATGAGTCAACCAAAGCCAACCTCGCTTCCATTTTCTTAGGCCGTAACGTCTGCCATCAATTATTTGACGTTTGGGACATTGATCCCCTGGTGATGGATTGCGGTGATGTTTCTTACAAAGGTAGATGTGAACAAACATTCCGTAATCTTAAGAAGGCTCAACGAAAGGTGGCTGCTGGTTATAACAAAGGTCGTATTCCCGCCAGACTCAACGTGGAGGACACGGTAGTCTGCAAGTGTTTTCCTCAAAGCTCAGCGACTGATCGATTTTCGGCTAAGTTGGCTCGCGAATGGTCTTGGCCCTGGTCAGCGCAGAGTTTTCTCACTCCTGTTTTCGTTCTACTTAGTATTTCGGTAGAACCCGGGAAAACAAGGAGAGCTCACGTCAACCACTTAAAGGTGTTTAGAGCCAGTGTAAATTAGGTTTAAGTATCCTCCCTAAATCAATAAAAATATAAAGATGTGTATGCACATATTGTTAATTTGTTAGAGTTTATGTTCCCCCATATTGTTAATTTGCCAGAATTAATGTCCTCCCAATTTTCTGGATATATAAGAATTACTATTTTAATGTATTGTTTGATAGTCAAAATTTATATTTCCCAACATTTCTATTTTGTAAGATATATTCTTATCCTATAGTATTAAGGTATATAAATATATATATTATACTACCCCGAAATTGTTAATAAAAGGATTATAATCTTCTGGTTTAAATTTACCTAGTAAATCAATGGAAATTGTTTTAATGTTCGTTTTTATATAGGTTTACATTTATCTTTATCCTCGGATAATGAGGATTGCATTGTGCATAAGTTCCCTGGAAATGGGGCTTGGCGGGTTTTACACTCTAGTGATATTGCTTTACTGGTCTTGTACCATTTTTTATGCCCTGATAATTTCTATACATCTTGATGATGACTTCATGGTCATTTTTCATGGTTATATCAGGACAACATTAGTGGTTTTGTTGCAAATATTCATTTAAAGATAATTGGTTTAAATGTCAAGATGGGTATTACCTGGTATTCATAGCTGTGGGCTAGTTTGCTAGAAAGTTTTGTTTAACATTTTGTTAAATCTTTGTAATCTCAAACATTTCCGTTCCCTCAACCCTGTTTTCCTTTGTGTTGAATGATGAGCTACTGCTGGATCGCTCGCACTCTACAAGATGCTTCGCTGTCCTAAGAAGAACATGCCAAGTCGTTGCCAGCATGCTGTATATTTTTACGATCCAAATAATAACAAGGGAGACCAGAAATGACGTAGTCATCAGGACCAATAATGGATGGCTGGCGTCGTAGTTCACTGGAACGCTTCCTCTTTACTAACTCCAACAATCCATGCCCAGCGTGTTCCATAGTCCCAGCTGGGAGTTTACGGAGAAAACTCGGTATGGCAGTGGCGCTTATTCAATGGAAACAATGGAAGCAACGCTTCCCTAAAATTAAAAAGGGAATACATTTTTTTTTCATTAATCCTTACATTCTGGCCCAGTGCCTATTCTATATACTGAGGCGCTATTCCTACATTAAACTGTTGTTCCCATTTTTACCCTTATATCATTTTTTTATTAACTACATGTAGATTTAAACACTTAACCTAATCGTCCGTAAACTCCCATCAAAGACTATACCCTACTATCTCAC
>CABFWO010009188.1:0-13281 GCA_902155825.1 Timema genevievae
ACCTCCCCGGCTCGTAATCCAGTATAATTTAAACGTGAGGGTTTAGACAATACGACCACAAGTGTGGTTATTAAATAGATTTAAATATTTTATTACAAATAAAACTGTTATTGATAAATAATGCATGTTCTTTCCCGTTTACTACTTCATGGTCGAACACTTTGTTAACTATGTATTAACAACTTAGTAACTTGACCCACACTTAACTTAATTCATCTTGAGTCGATGTTTTATACAGTTGGTCCTCTCATGTCGACCAGTTGGTTTAAATCACTTTGTCATCCTATGCACTTGTTTGACGACCAGTTGTTCCAAGTCATGTTGGCCACTTGAACCAACCAGCCTTCCAGATATTTGTTTACATTTTTTCGACCAATTTATATCTATAACATGGTAGGCCTACTACTCGTGTCAAACACTTGACTGATCCAATATTTAAAATATTTGTTAATCAGTTGTCTGTCGATCATATAGTTCTCCTAGTCATAAGCTGGTCGACAAGTTATCCCAAATTGTGTCGGTCACTTATCTCACCTAGTCTCCCAAATATTTGTTACAGATTGTCCACCAGTTTGTATTGTTTCTAATAATGGTGTATTTAGTAAAAAAAAAACACCACGTCTTTATTCCAATTTAGAGTTGTACAAAATTAAATACACTTATGGGAAATGTATGAGGCAAGAAGGGTGTATAAGAAATGTACCCAAATTTGCATGAATGGAGCTAGGAAAACAATAAAGGTAAAACCCCTTCAATACAACCGGTCATGGTTTGACCCCAAAATCCTATCACCGACCAAAAATAGTCTATTAAATGAACTTAACATTTAGTCTGCGTGACCACAGATCTGGGTCACTAAGATATTAGTGTCTAACTAGGACTTCTATGATTAGGCAAAAACAAAAATTTTCACCATGTCTTAGTACCCGTTGAAGTATGAACATTAAACTAATTACGATAATGACCCGCTTTGGTGGCTACATGAAATGAGCTATAAGGCGTCACTCACACAATAAACTAGGCTACTAATGAAGGGGAGATTGGGCTTCAATCCAGGTCGGGTGTACTAAGGTTGGTTTTACCTAAATATTTTTTCACTCACCCTCTACATAAATGCGGGTACACTTTCTATAAATGCAACCATACTAATCCCTAACCCATTTGAGTAATTATTACTTATGCATATAGCTCAAACGTGTAAAAGACGTGGTAAATAAAAAAGAAATAATGGAATTAAGGATGAGGATGGTATAATTTTATAAGAAATTTACTCATATTTTCTTGGAGGGAGAGTTGGAAACCAATGAGGGAATAACACTCTTAGTATACCAGACAAAGCTTTGAGCTCCAATCTCTCCGTCATTCTAGTTCAACACCAGCTTAACCATAGCTAACCAAGCCCCGGTGACCTTTGGGATTGTTCCTTTTCGGCACAAATACCAATGGTACCAGCTAGGTATTGAAACCAGGACCCCTAGGTTCGTAGTCAGGTACACCAGGCTGGTTGTTCTGTTACAATTTAGTAAAACGTTTCGGCCTCTTTAATGGTTGTTTGATCTAAGGCATCATCCTTGTGCTAGAATGGATTGTCGATTACACAGAGATCAAAGTTATATTCCCAGCTGGGTGTATCAACAGCGGGTTTATCTTAAATTATTTTTTAATCTTCTTTTTCAAAAATTATGTCACATTCATTCTAAATTCTAACTTTATTATACCAGCCACATTAGAATAAACATGTGGATAGCCAGAGTGGGTAGTAACATGCAGTGCACTACAAAATAAGAAATACATTTTGTCTGTTCAAATATGAATGTTACATATTATTATAAAGTTTGATAAGTTACAACTGTACAACTTTTAAATTAGTTGAGTCCATCATCAACCATCACGTATCAGCTTATGATGCATATGAATAAAAAAATAATTTGATAAGTTTTAGAATATGCCTGCCTTCAATTCTCTTGAATTTCACCCTCTCTCCACACAAATCTAGGTACACCTCCTCTAAAATTAACCTTCATTATTCCTTACTCATTAGTACATAAATGTGTATAGCTGGAACATGTAGTGAGACGTGGTGATAGTAAAAAAAAAATTCTGATTCATCTCATTTTCAGCGTTATTTTTCACGGTCTAGAAGAATCACGTATCCGTAACCATAGTAAAATTAAGATAAGAAAAGCTACATACGTTATAAAAAACCTTTTAATATCATAAAACCTGCTTTGACAGCCACATGGTCTCTGGCGTGACTCTCGCAATAGAGTAGACTTCTGACGTTGGGGTGATCTGAGTTTGATTCCGGTCGGGTTTATTGAAGGTGGTTTTCCCTAAATGTTTTCCAAATCTCTTAAGCTTTACACATGAGGGCACACTTACTCTAAATTCAACCTTACTCATCCCTCACTTATTATCTTAGTATATAGGCGTATAACTCAAACGGGTGGTAATACGCAGTGTTAAAAAAATCATGAAAACATTTTCACTGTCACTTTTAACAAATCGAACATATCAAATCAGATAAAACCGGTGTCAGTGGGCTTGTGGGCTTAATATAAAGCTTAGTCTTATTTACCAGTGATGGGATGATGGGGTTGGGTTTTCCTAAACAATTTTATTCTCTCATGCACATTTCCTCTCAATTTTATTTTTCACGTCTTTACTCCATTAGTTTAGTTGGGAGGATATCTCGAACGGGTAGGAAGACACGGTGCATAAAATTTAAATGATATTATTTGATAATTTATATGCGCAAAACAGTGATCAACCAGTTTAACTAGCTGGTCCTAAAATTTATGTAAGAGTAAAAAATAAGCCCTAGTTTCACTACTTCAAGTTTCAATAGTTACGTATGCTAAGTTTTCACTTTCAAAGTTTCTTCGTTTTTGGAGCTACCTGAACTGATTGTCAAGCGTCTTAAGATGTTGGGCTCACATTAAAGGTAAAGTAAAAAGATAATCAAAACGCTCACACCCTAAGATTTTTTGAAGCATATATGATAAGTTTAAGCTTTGTTTTGGTATTGTAGCTACCTGCATCAGTGGTTTGATCGATATAAGTTTTGTTTTAATGTTTTCCAGTTGCACACACTAACGTGTGCTAATTCCCAAGCCATGTTTGAATAGGCCAAATTCTAATGCCGTGCCCGTTGCTGGCGACACAGAAACTTGTGAAGCTCAATTTTTGTGATAGCTTTTATCTTAAAAAGCTTAAAACCACCATTTTGAAAATGTCACAACATGAACTACAGGGATATGTAATATAAAATTGGGAGTCTCATTAAGAAAATCAAAGTAATCTTAACGTTTAAGAAATAAAAAAAATCTGCAATGAGTTGTTTTCAAGATATTTTGGCAGAAAATTTTCAAATGAACATCCAGTATAATTTATATTACTTTTACTAGGTACATCAGTAAATGGTATATAATATAGTATGCTTATTTCATTAAATTTATTATGTTTCTTTATGATTTCCTAAATGTCAACTTTTCTGGTTAGGAAAAACATTCAGCGTAAGTGGTGAGACCTTTGACCTGTGTAGAAAACTAATAGTAGGATATTGTTTTACTATCTTCTCTAATACTTTCTTCAAATTTCCGCTCCTCCTATGCTGTCTGTTTGGGAATGCTGTGTCTTGGAGAAAGAAGGACAGAAGAAATAGGAGCAGTAGCTTGTCAGTTCACCGATTATCTCTCTACACTGGACGACGCGGCTGACGTTTTCATCTAAGCTCCGCCTAGACTCACCCGTGGACCAGCTGCGCAACTACACTACTATAACTGACATTGGAATTTAAGCCCTTATCTTTTTAAATTAATTTATTTTATAAAAAAACATATTGCTTTATACTGTCATGTGAAATAGTCTCCAAATACCAATTTTAAACAAAATCAAAGTTATTTTTAAAAAATTTCAATTGTTTCAAAAATCAGTTAACTACTTGAATGATTTTTTAAAGAAAAACAAATAAACGTTATTAGTTATACTTTAGAAACTTAACGGTTCACATTTTAATCCACATCTATAGTTATATTCTTAAAATATTCAAATTAAGAAAAAATTCACCAGTTCACTACTCTTAAACATATTTTGCACCAAAAAAACATATATAAATACTTTTTGATATGTCAAATATTACTCAGATCAACATTTTAAACAAAATATTTTTATCGGTTTTCAAAATATTACAAAGTTTTGAAAATCATTTGTCATATAACTAGATATCACTCAGCAAATTCATACCAAAATTACAACTAAGCATTGTTATTTGTTGAGTAAAACATTCCTTGGATATACACTTTAAACAAAATATTTAGAGCCATTTTTGAAAAGTATAAAAAAAATCTAATCAATAAATTACTCTTAATTTGAGGGCTAATCTCAAAAAAATATCACCAGGTATTGGTCTACTAAATATATAGGCTTGATCAATATTAATAAAAATGTCAGATAAGCCTATGTGACCAGGAACAGACAGATAGACAGACAGAAATACATGGGGACATAAAGAATTGTAAAAATCAACTTTTACTTTCTTGGTAACTTATAGGTAAATACAAAAAGATTGAACTCGAGATTTTGGTGAAAGTCAATGTTTTATGACCCCCGAATCCGAAAAAGTGATTTTTGCAATTCCACCTGTCTGTTTGTACCTTGGAGTAGAGCCTTAACTATTTTACTGGTCAGGATAAAACTTGGTATCAAGGGTTTTCATAGGTTTGCCTCGATGGGTTGTTGGAATTGGCTATCTAATCCTAAAATTAAGGGTAGTTTGCATTAGGGGGAAAAGATAAAAACTCGATTTTATCAAACTAGGCTATAACGATTTTTATTAAATTTAATTACAAGCATTGTTTGATATTACAAATAAAATGGCTACTCTAAATTTTTCGTCAACATGACTTTAAGGGTTTCATACTAATGCATAAATTCAAAATTTTTATTATATCTCAGTAACTCTTTGAGGTATAAAATTACTTATCATTGCAAATATGTAAGTTTATTTATCAGAAAAATCTTTTATTTGAAATATAGTTTTACAAAACCAATAGTTTTCAAGCTATATATATATATATATATTTAAATTTTCTAACACTAAAGGTTATTGCGGCCGTAAAAAAAATCTAACCTGAAATGTTGATTGATGTCGACGTTTCATGACCCTCCGAACTATAAAAAGTGGTTTTTGCAA
The DNA here is from genome assembly GCA_902155825.1 of Timema genevievae. Classification (NCBI taxonomy): domain Eukaryota; kingdom Metazoa; phylum Arthropoda; class Insecta; order Phasmatodea; family Timematidae; genus Timema; species Timema genevievae. The sequence continues at coordinate 5,195 of CABFWO010009188.1, forward strand.
TGTCGTCTGTCTGTGTGTTTGTCTAACCCTAAATTTTAGAGTAGTTTACTAAAGTGCGAAAAGAGAGAAAAATTAGTTTTCTGAAAATTGTCTTCAACGAATTTGATTAAAATTCGTATCTAGAGGTTGATTAAGATGGTAAACAAAATGGACATTTTCATTTACCCATGAAAATGAGTTTTAGGGTACTTTAGAGAAGCGGAAATGTTCATATCTCCTCAAATATTTGAGATACTAATGAACATATCATTACAAAATTGTAGTGATATTAAAAATAAAAAATAATTTTTTTGAAATTTATTTTTACTAAACCAACAGTTTTTGAGATATTGGCAAATATATTTATACCTTACAGAGCTACTAAAATTTTAACGCAATAAATCTCTAATGCCAAAGAGTAAGTAAATAAGTAAATCCATCAAAAATTAATGTTCTTTTTCCTTTAATCTTTTAGGGTAAACATTTATACAGCAATAATCTATCTCAATCATTTTAGACTCAATAGTCAATATCTAACTTTTTTATTGATCAAAATTTATAAATGAGGAGTTTAATAGCAATGCGATGTCCTGAAGATGTGCAACCTCTAACTAAATTTCAAAAAAAATGTAATCAGAGTTCTAAATTTTATTACTAAGTGTTGACCCTTGTGGATCCAAATCAATATTTTTTATTGGTCCATACATATAAATGAGGACTTTCATTGTTTGAAAATAAAACTATAAATTTTAAACCCATGGGTCAAAAATAATTTTACGTAAGTATATCGCAGTTTGTGCTCGGGTTTGCTAGTGTATATTATTTCGTTTCATACATATGAGTTTTGAGTAAATATCTCTATTTTTAAACAATGGAGCGAGAATGAGTGTGTGGAGTTCCGTACCATTTATTTTGGTTCGTACACCTATAAAACGTAAATATTATTCATAATTAATAGGTCAAAAGTTTTCAATATTACAATACATTCTATTGCAATGAGAAGGTAAAAAGTGCTTCACATTTCTCCAAAGAGCATAATTAATGAAATAATATACATTGTTAAATATACATATTTTTAATTAATGGTACGACACAACTGCACGTACTTTCTCATATAGTGTTTTGAAGTCTAGAACAAAATTTTCAGATTTTATGTTTTTAACAGCCCTTATAAAAATTTTCCTCAGAAAAATGAGCACATAATCTTTTAATCTAAATAAAAGTTCTCATATTAAATAAACTTTTATCAAAATTGTTCAAATATTTAAACCAAATTTAAAGTTTTCAAACACAATATTTGTGAACCACCCCAAATTTAATTTTAATTTTTAAAAATGAAGGTATATCTTTATTTATCATGAAAATCAGTTCCCATTTATCAATTTTGAACTAAACATTCAAGTCCATTTTCAAGAAAACTCAAATTTTCTAGAATTTTTCATGAACAAACTATGGTTAAATTAATTTACTTTAGAGAAATAAACATACGATATTAAATATCACGTAAAATAGAACCCAGATACCAATTTTGAACAATATCATCTTATTTACGTTCAAAACCCTTCCAAATTTCCAAAAATAAGTTTTTATTAAACTATTTTACAATATTTTTAGAGCCAATTTCAAAATGATTTGAACTTTTAAAACCTACCCTTCACCAAGCCACCCTTAAAAGAATTTTTGCCCGAAAACAAAGTATTAAGCATTATTTTTGGGAGGTCAAACACTCCATATATAAAAATTTTTAAAAATCCTTGAAGCCATCAGCTACCCTTATTTAGGAACTAGGATTTTAAAAAAAGTCCTGAAGTATAACCTTATAATATCTTAATATCATATTTGAACATAATCCGTCAAACAGTTTAATACCCGTGGCCAAGGACAAACTGACAGGCATATGGACACACAAATTTTTAAAATAACTTTTTTGTATTCGGGACACATAAGACGTAAAGATTAATTATAATCCTTAGGTCAAAAATGTACACGATTACTTTACTTTAATCCTTTAATGAGAAACTAAAATGTAACATTACGGTTCACTAAAGAGCATACGTTTCACTATATTACTTCAATCGAATTTATTTTAATTATTCTGTCACTTCAAGATAAGGACTATTTTCTCTCTTGAGTTTTAACTTTGTAACCATTACACTAATTTACTCCATTTTGGATAATCATTGTTTTTTGGTGTTCGTAAATTCTTTGGTTTTTTCTTCTAATATAAAAAATGGTGACATCTTTGGTAAAAGTACCATGTAGAGGAAATTAACCCGCACTCACTTGAAAGGAAAGAGGGAAACCTTTTAGAAACAAACATCTCAGTCTTACTCTCGTTCGGGATTCGATCCCCCACAAATTAGATGAGACGAGAATAAACCTTATTCCTCATTATTTCTGTTCCAGATAGTACCAATTGGAGTGCATATTATTACACTCTTATTATTTTTGATAGATGTGTGTACTCCGTGAATATCAATGAAGCAAACATGAGAAACACATCATGTTACATCAAGAAGTCGATGCTTACTACGGTGGTCGCTGTAAGTCATGTACGTCAATAAATCACACCTCATCATAGTGAGGCAATATGCAAATGTCACCTCACTGTTTTGTATCAAAACATAAAAAGAGAAATAAACCGGCATGGAGTTTTGTTCCCGCAGTATGGAGATACTCTGGCCAGTAAGGTGAAGGAGTTTAGACCCAACAATGGTAGGGCATGATTAATTGTTGTTTGGTTATCCAACAATCTGTGGCAGGGAAGTCACAGCAGGAGACCGACTTGCTTGTTGGTTTGTTGCAGCCGGTTGATATGACTGATTGCACGCACTTCTTCAAACACGTCAGGGAAATTTGAGGCCTAGTCATCTGTACCAGAGAGTCTCGAGTGCGAGTCTTGGTTTAGACGTTGTCATGGTGAACTAAGAAAATGGTGAAAGCTCTTAGGGGTACGAGGTATGCCTCTTACTGCGGGGAAAGAATCTATTCTAAGACGTCTGGCATCCCAGATTATTTAAAAAGTGGTTTATTTCAAATTAGGGTTCATGGCAACATGGGGGATAAAGGTATCAACAAGTACATATGTTATTAAAAATCTTATCTCTTAAGATAAATTATTTTAAAAAAACACTATAAGATCAATTTAAGTCATGTACAGTGACGTTTCTCCTGAAATAATTCAGTTCTGAGATTAAAGTAAACGGTTAGAAATATAGAATTTGCCTTTCTCACACAAATGTCATAATTTAATAGGGTCACAACAGAGAATTCTAAAATAATTGCCTTTATTTGTTTTTGTTTTTACTCATTTAAGAGTAAGAAACTGCCATTTTCGGAATAAATCACATAGTGGAATGGGGTCCTCTTTAAGTAGTTGAAACTCTTAAGAGATCATCTTACCATGTGAAAAACACCTAACCCAGTCAGGTGATATAGCTTCAACCAGGCATCTTATCTTTGTGTGGTTTTCTATCATTTACTTTAATAAATAATTAAATTGAGACCAGCGAGTCTGTTTAAATATATTTAAGATAAATTGTACGGCACAACTACACAAAACTTTCTCATATTGTGTATTATAGCTTTGAAGATATTTTTCAAAAATAGGTTTTTATTAAGCTATTCTTAAATTAATCTTACTCATAAAAACCAATATATAATCTTGTTAAAAATTATATTACTATTTATATGAATTTTAAATCAAAATTTTCAAATCCTTTTTACAAATTTAACTTTCAAAAATACATTATTTGTAAACTACTTTAAAATCATTTGTTACTTGTAAAAATAAAAATGTATTCTTATCTATAATGAAAAACTATTCAAAGATTCACATTTTGAATTCAATTTTCTAGGTCAATTTACAAAAATTCAAATTTTCTGTAGTTTTTCTATGGACAAATAAAGATACACTATTATTGATACGTAAGATACTCTCCCGACACTAATTTCGAACCAAATTTCCAAAGCATATTTTTTAATATTCAAATAAAAAATTTCGTTAGTAAACCACCCATTGCCAAATTTACCCCCAAAACAAGTATACCGCTTTATTTGTCATATTCACGTCCAACACTACCCAGCTATATTATTATTAGTATCATCAACATCATCATCATAATCATCATTATCATTATCATTATCATTATCATTATCATCATCATCATAATATTATATTATTATTATTATTATTATTATTACCACCGCGTCTTACTACCCGTTTGGGTTATACGCACTTACGCTAATGTGTGATGTTAGGGTGATTGTGAGATGAAATGGAGGACCTACAGTTTAACGTGGAATCCGAACCACGGTGGAGGCCTGGCATTCCAAACATTCACAAGCTGTGATTAATACACGTCTTGTCAGAGGTGAAGCAACGGTTTGGACCTAGCTATACTTTTAAGCAAAATCGTAATAGATTTTTTTCTAAATAATTTGTAATTTCAAAAATCACTCCTCAGTAAGAGAGCATTTATCGAAATTTACCCAAAATTAAGTATACAGTGTTTATTTGTTATTTGAAACACTACCAAGATTTTCATTTGGAACCAAATCATTTAGACATTTTTTAAAAGATTTCCAGATTTGGAAAATTTAGTCGTTTGTTAACCACCCATAAATGAGATTTTACCCTGAAAACAAATATACAGTGCTAGTTGTGATTCAAACATTCCCAAGATGCCTATTTGGAACTAAATAGTTAGAGCCATGTATAAAATATTTTCAAATTTTTGAAAAATCAATCCTCAGTAAACTAACCTGCAACGAATTTTCCCCCGAAAAGCAACTATACAATGCTATTTGTCAAGTCAAAAGATTCAAAAATATGCATTATTAACAAGATCATTAAAGTCATTTTTGAAAAATTTAAAATCCACCCTTAATTTAAGGGCTAGGGGAGAAAAAAATGTATATAGCCCTGTGATATCTATATATCAAGTTTGAACAAAATCCATCGAACAGTTTTGAATCTGTGGCCAGGGACAGAGAGACAGAAGACAGACAGATTTTAAAATCCACTATTTTTTTTAAAGTTCACATAAAATCTAAAAAATCTCATAATATCAAGATAGATTTATTTCCCGATCACAATAATTTCTGTTAAAATGATAAAATAAAAATATATTAATACTAGTGGATCGTTGCAGCGATGCCTGCATATTATTGCACTAAAACATATTCTAAATTTTTATTGGGAAAAAATATCTATAATAATATTTCACTTGACTTTATAATTAAAAGTTTTCTCGTCAAAGGCTATAAAATTACATGGATATTTAACTTTTGATGGTTGATTTGAATCAAAACTTATATTTTCCTTCTTCCGTTCACGATGAGAAATTTAAAACGACCCCTCTCCCAGCTCTTTATCCATTCCTTAAACCGAATCACTCAAATAAAAATTATTAATCTGTTGTTATTTTTAACCAAAGAGAAATAGTTTATTTATTGATATAAAATAATATGCAAATAATGGTTTCCATGGTGATGTAAACAAAGAATTATTGTACAGTTCATCCGGTGCCCACACAGAATGAAAATGTAGAAAATTCCCAAGGAAAACTTAGTTTTAGTTTTAGGATAATATTTTTGCTAACATCCTTGACCCACAACCTTTTAAATGACTCATTGGTTAAAATTGGTAAAACCTTTTACTCTTAATTATTTCAACTATAAAAAATTGACTTATTAAATTATATATAGAAATGTGTGTTTGAGGAGAGAGAATGTGTGTGAGAGAAAGAGTGTGTATGAGAGAAAGTTAGAGAGAGAGTGTGTGAGAGATATAAAGAGAATTTGTGCGGGAGATTGAGTGATAAAGTGTGTGAGAGTGTGTGTGTGTGTGTGTATGAAAAAAAGATAGTAAGCTTTTGGAATACATAATGTGTGAAAGAGAAAGAAAAAGTGGGGCATGTGAGAAAGAGTTTGAGAGAGAAAGTTAGAGAGGGAGAGATTAGTTTAGAGAGAGAAAATTATAGTGAGAGAGAGTTAGAGGCAGAGAGAGAAATTGAGAGTGTGAGCTTGAGATGAAGAGAATTTTAGAGAGAGATAGAGTGAGTTTGAGAGAGAGAGAGAAAGTGAGTTTCAAATAGAGAGTGAGACAGATATATAAAGAAAGTAAGAGTGATTTAGAGAGAGTTTGAGAGAGAGGAAGTTTGAGAAAAAGATTTTGAGGGATAGAGAGCGAGCGTTTGACAGATAAAGAGCCAGCATTTGAGAGATATAGAGCGTTTGAGTGAGAGTACATTTGAGAAAAAGAGCTTAAAAGAGAGTATAATAAAGATAATGTGAGATAAATTATGTGATGGTGAGTGTATGTGAGGGTAAATAAGGTTGAGAGGGAGAATAAGAGAAGGTGATATGATAGAGAGTGTGTGTGTGTATGTATGTGTGAGGGGAGCTAGTGTGAATGAGAGTGTGTGAGAGCGTTAGAGAGAAATGTGTATGTGAGCGTTAGAGAGAATGTGTATGTGTGAGCGTGAGAGAGTCAGATAAAGATAGAGAATGTGAAAATATAGATGTTGTACTCAATCATTACGGTTCTTTGAAATATCATTTCATCAAATTTAACTATCTACAGGGAAACATAACTGAACTTACTGTATTTGTAAGAATGTTAAAAAATAGATAGGGTGCACAAACCATTACTTTTTAATATCATCATATCCTCAAAATTAAGCGGTAAAATTTAAATATAGCTTAACTTATGTATTTGTATTCTCTTACTATTCACTAGAATGATCATCAAAACCCATTATTTGAATAAAATTAACATAAAACCCACTATAAAAAACTCATACTTAATTAATTAGAATGGCTATTTATAAACCTTATTCAAGATCATTTTATCGTTTTTAGTTTATTATACATAGCTAAACATATTTAAACGTCATTTTATCATGTGCGAAATTAAACGTAGACAATATTTTCACGAATTTAACTCAACCTTTTAAATTTCAAATTATGGTCAACTTTATTGATTTAAATGCAAATAAACGATAACAACTTTCCAATAAAAAAGTTTATACTATTGATTTAAATTTGAATTAACGATATTAACATTCAAATTAAAAATGTTTCCCTAGTCTAGGCATCTAAATTTAGATGTGTTATGACCAGCATTCAAAGAGAAATATTCATCCAAAGAAAAAATTGTGATGTGTTTGGACCAACAAATAAAGTTTGAGTTAGTATTTTTTAGCCAAAGAGGTATATTTTATTTAGAGATATGTAGCAAATAACGGTTTCCATGGAGATTAAACAAATAATGAAAAACTGAAAATTCTCCCTGAAAATGGGGTTTTCGTGGAAAACTACTATTTTTCCCGACATCCTGGACTCCTAACAATTAATATGAGTAGTCGTTTGTCAAAATCTGCTTTGTCATTTTCTCGTAATTTCTATTACCGGAAACGGGCTTATCGAATTATATATAAGGACATTAAATTTGAGATGGGACCCTCAAATCCTCGACTCCTCGAATTCCTCGAATCCAATGTTATTAGAGAGTTTAGATATTCTTAAAAATCTAAAAAATGTTATCGAAAACTATTTATATGAATATTTTGTTTTCAAATAATTAATTTAAGCAATTGGTACATGGAATTATATAGACTTATGGAGTTGTAGGAGTAACAAAATCTCAAATAAATGGTACGGCACACCGCACAGACTTTCTCTCTTTTTCTATAAACTCGTAAGATTTCTGAACGAAATAATGTACATTGTATCATCACCACTCCTCATAAGAACACGCATAAAATAATATACAATGATATAGAATCAATGATTAAAGAGGCGCATCTTTGTCCACCTAAGAACATTTCAAACATTTTAATGTCTTCCACAAGGGTCAACACTTCGTATTAAAATTTCGATTTCTGGTTAAAATTTTAACATTTTATAAGGTGTTGCAGATCTTCAAGTCATCGCATTGATATTTAATTATTCTGTGCCGTGCTAATGGGGCATTAGCTCACACAAGCCTTTTTTTGATATTTGATTTGTTTTCTCACTTTCCTTTTTTTCTCTCTTACTACTGTTTGTCTTCCCTTATCTTTACATGCCTCTCGTCTGCGCCTGCGCGGCGATTTCCCCTGCTG
>CABFWO010009189.1:0-13260 GCA_902155825.1 Timema genevievae
AACAATACCATAAATAGTTTATTCAAAGCAAAACAAAGTAGCAAAATAGAGTTCAATTACATGGTCTCAATAATCGTACTGAGTTCTGTGGAGAATCATATTAGAAATAAACAGTTATTTAGCGCATTTCATTAGAGAGAACATCTCTCCTTCTTGACATATCAAACAATCAGATGGGCTAGTCTTTATAAGACAAACAACTCACAGTGATGAAAAGAATACATTAATAAATCAATAAATCAGTTAATAAATTTGTAAGGTTTATATAAGGGTCTTATGGGCCTTATTATACTGTTTCAAAGGCGTTCGCGCTATATTAACTAAAGCAGACCTCAACAATTTAAATAATAAGTATAAAGTATATTTATTAGACATTTTTAAAATACGCTAGAGTTTGGCTAACAGACTTTAGTCAAACTCCCGCGGGACTACATGACCTAAACTATCAGTTTAGAAACTTCCATTTACTCGTGAATTCAAAGTTAATACATTATTATAAACAAAGTCTAGCGAAAACATTTAAACAAAGTTCAACTATAAAATTAATCGCTAATTAATTTTTATCTGTCATACAATTTTAATGATGCAAAGTTAAATATTATAAGTGTTCATTATAACAAAAGAAATCAAAATATTTTATTTGCAACATTATCTCAGAATGAAATATTAATAAACTTCTTCAACACAAAAATGATCAAAAGTTATCATTATGTAAAGATCAAATTAAACAGCTCTCTCGAGCGCACAAGTGGCGACAGACATTTTATAGTTTAACATTTGGCAAAGAATAGTAATGTAAAAATTTACAACGCCTAACACGGCTTATACAAAGGTTGGTTGAATAGTCATTTTAATAATACAATTACAGGACTTTAAATAGGGGTTTTTCATAGCAGGGTAGCAAGGTGGGGGGAAAGAACAATTCTGTCAGTGGCCTTCCTTCTAGAAGGAATGGAACATCACGTAGCTTGTTGATGTTGTTGTCCCATTCTACATCTAGAGCAGTGATTCTTCAATCGGATGTTATTTCTGTAGTTCTGGAACTATCCACGAGGGTGCAAGTGAATAGTATTCTGTTTATCGTGGATAGTTTTGCACGGGACGTCTTCAGTATCTATTTAATTTAGTAGGGGTTGACTTCGATGAAGGGGTCTAGTGGTTGGCGTGGTCACCTCTTCTCTTCTACCCGGTGTTGCTAGTCGTTGCTACACAAAATAGATTTGGTGAATACAGATTCCAATGTATTCCACAGTTCCATAGAATTGATTTTATTGAATAGAATTGTCTATTACGTTGTGTCAGTTTACAGGAACTACAATAGTGAAGAGTACTATTGTAGGGTTTAGAATATTATTGGATATTATTTGGAGCGGATAGTATGAATCAGCGGCGAGTTGTGTATGAAGTTTAGAATGGGGGCGAGTTCATATGTAACACAATGTTACACCTTGATTTTAAAATCAAAATTGTCCGGTACAACTTTGTGTAGTGTGATATGATTAGATAATCGGGAAGGAATAGAATTGTTCAAACTAAAACACCATAGAATTCTATCAAACTTATCCACACTGTTTTAAGTTTAAAAGACAATTCTCTACAAAAGTAGTTTTCCCGCAACTAGACGGCCCTGCCAATATCAGTGTGAAAGGGTGATCAAACACAGACATCAATGTTCACTCGTCTGGTGCCGCGCTAAAACTAAAAAAATAAAATTTACTATTGCAAATTTATAGTGGTGGTGCTGACGAACCGTTCGTTCTCTCAGAAATTTTACATTTGAAAGTGTACAAATTGAATTTATTTTTTTGGATTAATGGCCGAAACATTTGTCAAATTTATGATGGTTCAAATCTTTCAACGAGTTACACCCCAAGTCTAACATGTCATTTACATTTTTTCCCCAAGTCTTTCCATTATAAACTTTCTCTTCTTGTGCCCCTTAACATAAATAATACCAGAATCGAGAGTTCCCATTTTCAAAACTGAATTTAGATTAAATGTTATATCACCGTCGTCCCAGTGCAGGCCTTGATGATTATGTGTGAGCCGATTACATTATTTCTGAATATGACGCAGTAATTTAGAAAACGAATATCGGGACATAAATGTCCAGTGATGTATCAAGCTCCCATATATGGTTAAAATGCTGCATTCTTTAATAATGAAATAATTGCTCTCATCTTTAAATTCCTGAAAATCTACAATTACATTAGACATATTGGGACAAAGTTGTTGATCCAAAACTGTAAAGAAAAAAAACAGTCAGTATCTAAACTGTAAACAAAAAAATAGTCAGTTACATATATATAACACCTAGTTTGTTTTTTTTGTTCATGATGATTCTAAACATTTTCGACATTTTTTCTTAATATACGATGGTCCATCAATTTGTGTTATCCCCTTATTATAATGTTCCAAACAATATTTGTAATCTTTCAACTCGTGCTGCGCAGAGGGAGAGAGTAAATACCAAGTGCGGTTGATATCTCTACAGGCGTATGCTTTAATAAATTCTATAGGTAAATTATTCAACACTTCGCCAGACATCAGACACAAATCCTGCTTCGAAGAGTAGGTGAGGATGGACGCGTTGATTTTATCCATTATACTAAATTACAACGTCCTATGACTCGGTATTTTATAGTGGTGTCGCTCGATCCAAATCCTCCCTCTCCTCTCTCAGTGTTTGATAGTGAATCACTATGTTAAACTTTAGGGTAATCAATTTTCACGCACAGTAGCTGAGCAATTTTATCACCCCTTTTAATTCTAAAAACATTGTCACCGTGATTAATGAGTAAAACGCAAATATTACCACGATAGTCTTCGTCTATAAGCCCAGCCAAAACATCTATCCCGTGATGAAATGAAAAGATTATGGTTTAAAAATAAATCCAAACAAACAATGACGACGTAAATATTAATAAAATTGTATGTTTAATAAAGCTAAACATTAGAAATGCAAATAATATAGCGAAATTAGAAGATATTATACAAAATATTAAATGCATAATCATTTAAATTAACAAGCCTATAGTTATCTTATTTATGATGACGATGATGTGATTAAAATATATATTGCCGGAAGGTTTGTGAAATTTTGAATTATTATTATAATGTATGAAAGATTTTGTGGGATGATCAACAATAAGTGGTAAGCTACCAATATTATAAAAAAATAAAATAAAACAATTGATAAATGAGATAACTTTGGTAGTATAGCATAGAATGTAATTTATATGTTGAGTAAATGTAGATAGATATATTATTATTGATTTTATCAAAAAATGTGGAGTTAAATTAAAATTAGGCATAGGAATATACGGTATTAATATTATTGACTATGGTTCAAATAGGTTTTAATTGTGATGGAGAGAGAGCTAGAATTATTGGAATGAGGATTACCTTTTAGTTTGGCGTGTTGAGGTAATATTCTAATTGCGTTAGTAAGGGATTGATTTTAAAAATTAATTTGTTCAGTTAAATTTGTGTTGCTATTCAGAATGGCTGTTTAGATGTATAGGTTTTGCGCGATGTTCATCATAGAATCTCAACTCTAAAAATCAATATACCAAAAATGGTATATACAAATTGTTATATGAATGTAAGGCTGTATTCATTGGTCAGACCGGAAGAAGCTTTCAATTTGATATGCTGAACACATTAGGGATTTTAAATATAACAGATGAAAATCCAAATTCGCTGAATATATAAAACTCTTCGGGCATCAAATAACACCAATTAATAACAGCGTCAAACTTTTACAATCCTCTTCAAAAGGTCTCAAAGTGGACATTGCGGAAAACGTACACATCCAATCAATCAGCCATTCTGAACAGCAACAATATTTTAATAGAACGAAAAAAACAACTCTGAATCACAAAAGATTACCTGACTACCTGCTTGCTCACGTTAACTGTACAGCTGTATTAGCAGTCAAATACACTTGAATATACAGATGTGTGATTATATTATTCGAGTTTGTTATTCAAAGTTTTGAATAAACTATTCAGCCATTAAGTATTCGAAAATATTCTAAGTTTCGAAGCTTCGGACATTACCAATTATTATTATTTTATTCATACAATTTTAAAAATGTATAAACAACAAGTTGTAACAATAATACGGGCTATCTGCTATATAGTATGATCAACTCTTTATGGGCCGCCAAGAGTGTACGTGTGGGCCTCGTGCGGCTCACCGGTTGCTGACCAGTAGTCTAGAGGAAGATGTTAGTAATGTCGAGTGTTTTACTCTTGAAATAACATTAATGGATTAGTGATTGTTTGTAGAGTGCTATGTGTGCTGCTTTAATCTTTGTTAGTTTCGTAATTCGTACCACGACTTGTGTATAATAAAAGCTATTATAAGAATGGTGACATTTAGAAGACAATTTATGATAAAACACTCTCAATACTCCCGTCCAAGATTCTAGCTCGAAACAACCCATCATCGGAGAACCAAGCTAAACGATCTTAACGTCTATTCTTTGTGACCACCGATATGTGCTAGGATAATAATACACTCTATATTTATGGCTTAGATTAAATAAAAGATAAATAGACGATAACAATGCTTAGACCAAGTCATCGAATTAAAATATTATGTTAGTTTTAATATTACAATTGTACTATATCCATACAAATTTGGTTCTACTGAAATTTTTTATATTTGTTTCATTTAGAGTTATGTACTTTCTGGACGATTGCTATAAAATCTTATTATAACAACATTATATGTGTATTATTAAGAGTTAAATAAACCTACTATTTGACTTACGAGACGCCAAAAATACAATTATTCTTACAATGGACTCAATAATGCACGTTCGTTTCCCCGGAAATGACTGAAATAAACCATAACTTCATGGGTGTATTTCGTTGACTTACTTGTACTCCGATTTTTCTGATTAAAAACGTAATATTGTCAATATGAGCATGATTGAAATATTTATTTTCTTCCTCCTGAGGTTGATAAGTTCCAGGCGAATCAAAGAACTATTTAGAGCTGCTGGGAACTACATGATCAGGCACAAACATATCGATTTTGGGAATCTACAAGGTGAGACAATTGTTTACTTTGTATGAACAGGTACCTAGTGGTATGTGATTTGGTTCAATACATTTGAGAAAACCTGTATATTAATATCCACACAATCTGAAAATCATTGTAATTACGTCACTGTCCGTATTGAAGGGATCACAGTTTAATTAATTTAAATTAGATGAAAAATCATACCTGCACAGGAAACAAAGCTGGGACCTTAAGTTTAGAGCGCTAATGCTATACCATTTAGATAACCGAGATTCGTCTCGTGTTCAGAGACATTTTTAGCTCATAATTTAAGACTGAATCTGTGAATCTGAGTTTGTGATGTGCGTGGATATTCATTAGAATTTCATGTTAAAATTAAAATATTGTATTGTATACTTAGCTCCATAACAGTCCTCCCAAGTGTCAGATGACTCAAGTATGACCGCTCTCATTGTATTGGTCGATCATATGTGGCTGACGATTCCACACGTCCATTATAGACTCAGCCATAAAATATGAGTTAAGAATGAGCCGAAACATATGATGAATCCTAGATAGCTCAGTAGTAGAACATCGTTGCCCTGAGCCAAAGGTCTCGGGCTCAATTCCCGTATTCAGGTGTCTTTTTCAAATAATTTAAATTAGATATAATAACTTGATTGGTATAGCGTATTGCAAATCATTTTTGCAAAGATTTTGAAACTTAGAGTGAATATTTAATTTTTTATTCGGGGCTCTTATTAACTAAATAAATCGTCTCAAAATTCTTTAAAATTCTCTTAAATATTTAATGTGACTGACACAAAACTTTGTTTCATAAAATTTTAAATATGGGCATCAACATAGAACTATATGATAGGTCCCTTATACAATTTTTCCAACCAAGTCTTACTACCCACTTGGGTTATCCACATTTAATAACACTTTTGAATATTTTGAGATAAATATGGAATTTAAATTAAATGTACCCACATTAGCTCGCAGGATAAGTGGAAAACAATTTAGAAATCACACTCTCATCGCACCTATCTGGAATTAGAACCTTGACCTCACTGTAACCATAAAACCAAAACCCGATATTTAGTTCACATGCCTATTGATCCGAGTATACATTATATACATATGGTACATTTAAAATTAACTCGACCAATCGGTCTTTATTTAGTTCAATATGACTAATTATTTTGAATAAATAAAAGATGTATCTCTTCTAAACTACATTTGGTTCATCAATAGTAGTTACATTTAGAGTGTTAACGGATATTTTTGGTAAGTTTAGGAGTTCATAGAAAAATGTTATTCGTTTATAGGCCCAAACTATTTGTTTAAAAAAATTGTGTACAATGAATATTAAAATATAGCCGTTAGATTTTAAGGACAATTTGATTTAAAAAAGTTTAAAATCATGAGTACAAATTTGGAAGAAAACACATAAAATACGGGTATCATTCAATTTTTAAGATTTTACTTTTGGTAAAGTATCAAACTGGACTGTAGACATGTCAAAGTGAACATGTCACCACTTGAATTATCAAACAAATAGTAATATTTATAATTAATTATAAATAATAAGCTACGTTAATAGTGAGTTTATAATTATTTGTACTTGTATTTGTACATGAGTATTTGTGGTTAGTTATGGCTAAGCAATTAAATATATAGCAGAATTTATGGAATAAAAATGTCATATTTATTACATTAGATTCAATAATTTAATTATTAATGCTTTAATAGTTCCGTAACCACCCCAAAATTGTTTCTAATTTTTTGACACCTACCTATTGTCATTAGTCATCACATTATTTTCAGTATGGATTACATTTGAAACAATTGATACGAATGAATATTAGAAATAAATATTACTCTTTTCTTTTACGAGAAGTTAACAAGTAGGTAGAATTATTATACTCAAGAAAAAAGGAAAGATATTTCAGGTATTTCCGAGAAACTAATAAGCTGTAGCTCATTTTCAAAGTTGCACATCCCCACCCAACTCATTCTCTCTCTCTCTCTCTTCTCAATTGTTCACAACCCTTAGTGAAGGGAGGGGGGGGGGGGAGACTGAGACCTTTCAAGGCGGAAGCTACCTAACCACCAATTATGAACTGACTATAAATTTGAAGGTCATTTCAAAGTTCGCAAGTAACCCTCATTCTTAAGAGCCCATCTCAGAGGTATGGATTTAATGGTCATGACCAGCTTACGTAAACTATACAGCCTCGTGAAAACATCGCATATAGATTTGACCAGTTTTGGAGGTCATCAAGTTGACCCCTATATCACAAAGGGGAGGCGCGAGTATTATTTTTCTCTGCTCAGAGTCACGAATATATCAGAAAGTGTGAGATATGTATAAATTTAGATTATTCTTATATAACTAATACGATAACATTGTAATGGTACTTTTTTTACCTCAAGATTACGATCAATCTTTTAGTTTTATTTGCTTTAGATACAAAAAAAGGGGAGTTCTCGATTCTGTCTGTCTTGTGATATAATAATTAATTATTAATTTATTTTACTAATTATTATTATATATTATTATTTATTATATATTATTTATTATTTATATTAATATACATATATTATAGCTATAAATTATTATATTATTATTTATTAATTTTATCATTTAATATTTATTTTTATTATTAATTAAGATTATCTATAATTTATTACATATTATTAATAATATTATAATTATTTATTATTAATTATTATTTTTATTATTATATTTGTTATTATGATCTTATTATTAATTAATATATATACTAATTTTCTTTATAATTTAAGTTATTATTATTTATTGTTAATTAATTTTTATAATTATTTTCATTATTTATATTATTTATTCTTATTTAATAATTTTAATAATTTTAAATAATATTTATTATTATTTATTATTATAGATTTTATTCATTATTTTAATATTTATTATTATTATATATTATAATTATACATTAGATACTAATAATTATTGTAAGAATTTTAGTTCTATCAAGATAAACTTTTATTAACTTTAATTTATTCTTAATTGATTATTTATTTTAAAACTTATTATTTTTAATGGACATTGCGTTGCGTCGAAGGAAACACCTAATAATAATGCCAATACAGTTATCTGATCAAGAAATATATTTTTTTACTGGAGTGTTGTCCAAATTATTGCGTCCCCGCTTTAAAAAAACCACCCTGATTAGATGTAAAATATTTAGTCGTCTCTTCTAAGAGACTCGTAATGCCCACACTATACAAAGAGGAAGGAAATTGACTCCACCAGTTGGGAAGGGGAGAGAGGAAGGAAGAAGCGAGGCTGGGCATTGTTGAAGAGAAAAATAACAAAAAAAGAAGAGACGTGGACTGAAAGAAAAAAAATGTTGTTTTTTTCAGAGTCCTTTTGACGAAAGTATCGTGATAACGGCAGAGCTTTATTAATGCCGATTATCCCACAATCAGGCCAGTACAAGATGGTACAACGTCTTGGGACCACGTTAATTACTACCAGAACAATACTGTGAATAATAAGTGAGATTGCCTGATTCACTATCATCTAACATCTTCACTGCCGGAGACTACATACCAGACGCCGTTAACCTGAGGTGATATGAACACGAACGTTAATGGTGATACATCCTTTGTTTATACTACCTTTTCTACCAGATCTCATTAAACGTTTAACTTTTATTGCTTCAAATTCAAAGGTTAACATTAATTTTAGTTTAATTCACTGGCATTAGAATTTTTTCTCGTAGACGTAATTTTACTGTTTCACCATTGGCTCTAGAAAGGAACTAAATTTTTATTGGCCAAAGTAACGACTTAGTGGAATACAATAACCTTATCTAGTGTTAATTGTTTTAGTGTCCTACGACCAATCTCCTTGAGGAATTGACTATAAATGCATACAGTATATATATATTTAAGGAATTCAAATTGTTTATTAAATAGTAAGGGTATATTTTTTCCAACATGACCCAGATCCCAGATGTACTGATAAGGTCTCGTGCTCAAATTCTTTTGTAGCGTTATGGTTATTTTTTATTTATTTTTACCTGAGATAATTGTAGTAAAAATAAATGTAATTTGTGAACCCTAATATTGTAATTACATTTTTGTCTGAGCTAGTCCACAAATCAATTATCACCTATCTTATGTATTTTTCGTTAAGGTCAGTAGACTTAAAGTAAGCTAATAGATAAATTCTTAATGTAAGTAAACATATATATATATATATATCCTCCACCTTCCTATTAAAATAGACATACACAATATTATTAAAAATATATTAAAGTTTTTATTTTAATTAAATTATACCACAATTATAATTTATTTACTATAAATTTTATATAATTTATTATAATTGATTATTTATTATTATTTATTTTATTAATAATATTAATTATTTATGTTATTAGTAACTATTAATTATTATTAATTAATTATTTTTAATCTTATATAATATTATTTTTAAATAAAAATATAAAAATAATATTTTCGTAAATATTTTATGACTATTAATTATTATAATTATTATTTATGATTTATTATTACTATTATTTATATCTTATCCCTATAATTACAATCATCATCTCTATATTATATCTTATATTAAAATTTATTATAATTTATAAGTTTTGCTATTTTTTATCATTCTTATTGTAATTATTATTATGTATTAAAATTTTTATTTTATTTATTATTATTTATTGATATTATTTATCACTATACTAACTCTTTAATATTTATTTCATTTATTATAACATAAATTATATATTTCTTATTTATTATTGATTAACAATTTATATATAATTAATAATTATTTATACCTAATATTATTATTTATTATTATTAATTATAATTCAATATTAATATATATTATTTTTATCATTCATTATTATTATTTAATTTTATAATTAAGTTTGATTCCATATATATTAAAATTATTCTTTTAAATTTGTATCGTTATATTTTTATTATTATTATTATTATTTATTGCTAATAATATGATTTATTATTAATTATAATTAATTTTTATTATTAATTATTATATTATTTAATTATTATTGTTATTTATCATTATTAATATTTTTATTATAGTTCACTATTATTATTAATTATTATTAGATTTATAATTTTATTGTAAATATTTATTATTTATTTATTATTTAATATGATTTATCTATTATAATATTACTAATACATATCTTTATTATTATCATTATTATCAATATACTAATCATTATTATCATTATCAATAATATATTAATATCATAATCATAATTTATTTTTATTTATTTTTATTTATTACTATTTACAATCATATATTAAAATTAAATATTATTTATTATTATTTATTACTATAATTATAAATTTATATTAATTCTTTTATATATTTTAATTTTGTTTTATGTATTATTGTTATTTATTTATTATTATTTTTATTATAGTTTTTACAATTATTAGTCTATGTAGTATTATAATTATTTATTATAATTATTATTTAATATTTATTATATTAGAGTATTATTATTAAGTAATATTATTAATAGTTTTTATAATATTTTTTTTATTTATATCTATTGTATCAATAATTATTTATATTTATCATTATTTATTATTATTAATATTAATATAAGTTATTATTATTTATTATAATTTGTTATTACCATTAGTTTCATTATTATTATTATTAATTATTATTATTATTTGTTTTTATTATTAGATTTATTATTATTGTTTTCATTACTACTATTGTCTGTTATATCTTATTTTTAATAAATAATTAATTATTATCTTTTATAACTATTTATTATAATTATTATAATAATCAATTAGTATTTGTTTTTTTAGTAATTTATTAATATTATTTATTATATTTTTTACTATACAATATTATTTTATTATTAATATTATTTAATAACTATAATTTTTTATTATTTATAATTATTTTAATATTTAGTATTATTTTTAATACTTTTTATTATTATGATTATTTATTATTTATTGTTATTATGTATTATCTATTTATTATTTTTATGTATTATTTACTATTAATATATATTATTTTACTAAAATTATTTAGAACTAATAATAATTTAAATTTTACTATATAGTTTATTTTATTATTAAATCTATTTATTACTATAATTAATATTTTTATGAATCATTAGTCATTATTTATTATTTAATATTATTATTTATTTATACATTATTATTTGTTATTATTGATATAATTACTCCGTAATTATTAATGTAATCATTATTTTTTAATTATAATTAGTTATATTATTATTAATTAATATTAATAATTACTAATTTTATTTTTAATATTTAGCACCACGTCTTACTACCCGTTCGGGTTATACGGTTAAGTACTAATTACGCTAATGGATTGGGAAGGTTGAATAAAGAAAGTGAACCTGCATTTGCGTGGATGGAGAGTGGAAAACCATTTAGGAAAAACCACCCCTAGTTCATCCGACCGAGATTCAAACCTCGATCTCCCCGTCCTCGGCAGTCGGGCTCAACACGACTAGCGCGTTAGCCAACTACGCCACCGAGGCGGGTAATAATTACTAATTATTTAATACATTTATATTTGATTAATTATTATAATTTATTAATATTATTCTCACTATTATTAATTAATAAAATTATTATCATTAATTTATTATTTATTTTTTTATTAATTAATAACAATGAATTACTACTTACTAATTATTATTTATTTTATTATTAATTATTATATATTATTATTTATCATTACATAATCTATTATTAAAATATTTTTTATTATTTGTTAATTATAATTAATGATTACAATTTAATTTTTTTCTAATTTTTATTATTATTATTTATTAATTTTTATTATTTATATATCTTTTATTATTATTATTAATATATAATATAATTTTTACTATCATCATCATTATATTAATATATTATTACTTATTATTACTATTTATAATTGTTTATTTTTAGTATTAATTACTATTTTTATTTATTATTATTTATTTTTATTATTGTTTTTTATTATTTGTTTTTATTATTACTATTATTATTTATCACTATTATATTGTATTTTATTATTTGTAACTCGAATAATTAATTAATATTATTTTTATTATTATTTATTATTATTATTGCAATTAATTCAAGTTATAAGGGATGAAGGTATGGGGTGGTTGTTTCAGTGGTTAGAAGATTCGCATTGCCAGTATGAGGGGGTTGCGTCGATGTTCACCATTTAAAAAAAATTCAAATCTTAATTATCTGAATCTCCCTACTTAGCCTAATTATCAGGAGGTGATTCAATAGGAAGTATACCAGCATATGTCTGGGAAAAGAATATAAATTCCCTTCCAGTAAAGTAGGTTATTCCAGTCTGGCCTCGAACCTAAATATTCGTCATCGGTAAGCCAGATGTTACTAAATCCTTAGCGAGTTCTCCTCCTCCTCCACTCCATCCCCCCGATTAAAGTTACAGTCTCTATCTGGTTTTACAGTGTGAGCAACCACTTTGTATATTTGTTTTTGGAAATTGAATTATTTTTACCGTTAATTTCGGAGGCGATCATTTTACTTTATTGATCTTATTTGATTGGTTGGTAGAATATTCGTAATTTAGAATGGTGGTGTTTTCAAAAATTTGTGGGTGGGTTTATTAACTTAAAATTTTATTCGAGACCGGATTCCAAAAGTCCTCGAAAATCAAAATAGTATCTGGATCTACTTGGCAATTCTTATTTTTTTATTTCCTCTTGATTTGAACCGTCTGAACCTCCAACTCTTCCATAGGAATGTCTTTTACGGTTATTTTATACCCTATATCACACAACATCATAGCTTATCTTAGATTGCATCTCGTTTTAGTAACTACCACTAAAACTGACAGTGATAAAAACACGAGTAATTTGATTTGGTAAGATAAAGCTTTACAGGTAAATTAAAATAATGTGGTACACATTAAAGTGGCCTGTAATTGTTGGTTTTGAGCCCCTGTCTATGACACGCTTTTCAAATAAATTAAAGAATTCATTGTCTACCGGTTAAAATATTATCGCTATATTATTGGTGTGTTTTTGAATCGATTGTCTTCAACTTAAAATAAATGGTACGGCGCAACGCACAGACTTTCTCTCTTTTTCTATAAACTCGTAAGATTTCTGAACGGAATAATGTACCCTCCGTCGAGATTGTAAGGTAGCAACTTACTGGCTCACGCCCGCG
>CABFWO010009190.1:0-13258 GCA_902155825.1 Timema genevievae
ATGATGACATTTCTTAAACATGTATAGCTCCGGCTGATTCATCTAAATCTGTGAATTATTCCTAAGAAAATACCTTGGATTTTTTGCGCAGCTTGTCTAAGAGGGTATGTTTAAAATAGTAAATTAGAGATTCTGTATCATAATGAAAACTGCCACAATGTTGGGGTTCATTTTATGTCAAAGTGATGTGCAAATGTACAGTTAAGATCGACCTAAACTTTTTAAAATAAAAGAAGTGATTCTATTTTTGGTCTGAGCTATTTTTTATTTATTTAATTACTAAATAATTTGCTATCAATTTTCGCCACCCTTCTGGTATTTGGTGGCTTTATATCTATTATAGATGGCGGCCTCCACAAACCCAGTCACTTCACATATTTGCCACCGAGCTATAGTTACATATTTGTTCTCACACCTTCTATAGAGTATTCTATACATGTGTCTCTGTATCCCAAACTATATCATGAGGTACTAGTCGATACTGTTATGTATGAAATTAGTTAAGGACACATTAACTAAGCAAGACATTAACTAAACACGAGTATCTCCATGAATGGTTCGCTTTATTCTACAAAGACGCAATCACATGACCGCTGTACAAGACTAGCCATGCCAGGCTTGCCAACTTGTTAGCTTCACAATTCTTTGGACATAAATGTATTTCAATCAGAACAAATAGTACTATAATAATAATAATAATAATAAATAAGAACCTTAAAACTACAGCTTGTAACAATACAATATTATTCCTTTAAATAAGTTCTACTTGACACCTTTCAATGTAAGTATCTTCTAGGGGGTACAATAGTTCTGGTTGGTTTTCTTAGCGCAATTGATGGACTGTCCCAGACACAAACTGGATCCTTGACAGGTGTATTAGAACCTGGTATCTCAACATCTATTTCTAAGGGATTATCCTTTAACCCAGTTATCATAGGGTGGTGTTTTGAGCTTTCTAGTTTACTAGATCTAATATTGTTCATGCCAACTTTCCTAGTAGTGCCATCTAACATTTTGACAATGTAAACAGCAGGACTTACCTTAAAGGTTATTTGAGCTGGGACCCATTTAGTAATTTTATTTCTAAAATTGTAAGCTAAGACCTGATCATTTACAGCAAATGTTTTATTATCTGGCACTGATACTATTTCCCTACTGATCTTAGTACTTAAGTTAGGATTGCGAAGGATAATTTGGTTTTCACTGGTATTTAAACATAACCTCTACAGGGGACAATTTGGTAACAGTGCTTGGTAGAGAACAAATTGCAAAAAGTGCCTTATTCAACTTACTTCTTATAGGTAGTGATTTGTCAGCAGAAAGTAGCGCCCTTACTTTTTACTTTCATTTGTTGGACCGAACGCTCTGCCAGCCCATTGGAATATGGTTTGTAGGGTGTAGAATACATCGGTTTAATATTATTACTTTTGAAAAAGTTTTGTACCTCAGAGGACTGGAAAGGAGGACCATTGTCCGTTACAAGGATTTTTGGTGGGCCAAAACGGCTAAAACATTCGTCCAGCATTTCATTTACATCTGAGGCCCTAGGGGAGCACATTGTCCATGCCTCCACCCATTTACTATGTTCATCCACTAACAGGAACATTTTTGTCCATGGAAACTCTAGAAAATCTGCATGGAGATGGTGACACGATACGGATTACTTAGGCCATTCTAAATATATTTTCTTTTTGTTATTTCTAGTGGATTGACAAATTAGACACAAAGCTATTTTCTTCTCTCTACTATTGTCCATCTCTAGCCAATAAACGTAAGAATGGGCTAAGAGTTTGCTCCTTACTACCCCTGGATGATCCTGATGTAGCAAATTTAATACCTCATTCTGCAAACTTCCAGAAATAACAACCCTACGCCCATACAATATGCAATCATCTAAAGTACTGAGTCTTCTGTAAGTGATAACATTTGTTTACTGCAAGACCAATGATAAAATGGGGTAATTGTACAGCAGAATGGACATGGACACACGCTTGGTCGAACTAAAGATATACTTGAGACGTTGGTGGTCTGTTATCAACAAAAACTTGTTCCCCCATAGTATTTTGTGGGATTTCTTTAACCCAACTACTATAGCCATACCCTCCCGTTCTAGCTGACTATACTTTTTTGCTGCTGGGGAAAGAGTTGATGATGCAAAGGCTATAGACTACTCTACCCCATTCACTTTGTGGCTAATTACGGCACCAACACGGTAAACCCTTGAATCACAAGTTAATACTATTGGTAATTTAGGGTTAAACCATGTTTACTGTTTGCAAAGGCTTCCCTAAAACTATCAGTCCATTCCCATGGAACGTCCGACTTTGTAAGTTCATACAAGGGTTTTAACAAGTCTTCTGGCTGACATCATTATAAACTTATGGTTGTAATTAATTAACCCCAAATACGCCTTTAATTGACTTACATCGGCTAGGACTGGGGCCGATAATATTGCCTCGACTTTACTGTCTGCAGGAAATAGCCATGTACCATCTAACTTATAAGTTATAACCCAGATGCTCTACACATGAACTAAAAATACACTTTTATGAAAATTAATTTTAATATTATGCTTGTTTAACATAAGAATCTCCCTACACTCAAATTCATTCCTACCTCTCAATATTATGTCGTCAAGGTAAGCTGCAACTTAATTGATTCCCTGAAGCATCCTGTCAATAATACAGATTGAAAAATGCTTGGTGCAGAGTTTAAGCCAAAACACAGCCTTTGGAACTGATGGAGAGGCCCATATGCGTATTAACTGTAAATAACGGTTTATTGGCTTCGTTTACCGACAATTGCAAATATGCATTTCAATTATACAAAAAACTTTACAATTTGTTAAGGAGTTGAACACATCTTCACTTAAGTGTAATGGATAATGGTCCACCTTAACAGCTGGGCTTACTGTAGTTTTTAAGTCCAAACACAAACACAAGGAACCATTTTTTCATGGAACTTTCACTATGGGACTAGTCTAACTTGAGGACAGAACCTATTTTATAATACCCTGATTCTCCAAACTACTCTAATTGTAATAAACTCCCCA
Organism: Timema genevievae; assembly: GCA_902155825.1. NCBI lineage: Eukaryota > Metazoa > Arthropoda > Insecta > Phasmatodea > Timematidae > Timema > Timema genevievae. Next base: position 3,053 of record CABFWO010009190.1, read on the forward strand.
TTCACAGATTTTAACCTAATCATACATTTCTTTGTAGGCACATTACGCAAATATTTTGTGTATAGTCTTCAAGGTAATATAGAAACCGAAGCGCCACAGACTTATTTCAAATTTGATCACCTTAGAATTTACAAGTATACGCATAACAACTGGTTTACTACCCTAAGATGCTTCACACAGTCCAACAGTTTCTATACAACTAACTTCTGTCCTGTCACCATAAATATCCACTTATTTAAGATGACACATTTTAGCAATATAGCCTTGACCATTACAGTTGAAACAAATCCATCGATAAGATTTACTATACACTCTTTTTTGATTATGGTTAGTGCACCCACATTATTTACGCTTATGTCTGTTGGATGTAGTTGTAGCACTGTTATCACGCAAATTGGACTGGCAGTTTCCAAAGGCACCTTGATTACTCTTGGATTTCTTTTTGTAAGAACTTGCATTACATCCCGCTTGATTGACATCCATAATTTCACTCGATGTTTACATCATTACTTTAGACTGAGCAGAAACAGTCTCAAAATCTTGGCAATTCTTCAAGCATCTTCAAAACACAATGTTGACGGTTCAGCCAATAAACTACCTAAGGCTTCCTCAGAAATGCCAGCAATTAATTTAGCCCTAAGTGCCTGGTCCAAAAATGTTACAAAGTTTCAACTTGACGCCATTTGTTTGATTGACATAACAAAATCGGAAACAAGACTCCCCCACATGTTGACACCTGTCATTAAACTTTAAGCGCTCTGCTGGAATTAACTTTGTCGATGAAAAATGCACAATCAAAATATTAACCAACTCTACGTATGACTTTTGAAGAGCATCAACAGGTAACAAGCTGTTTTTAGTACTGTATACAGTTCTGCCCCTATTAAAACTATAAACGTAGGGACTTTCTCACTTTCTTCAGTTTTATTCACATTGAAAAAGCTGTTAACCGCTCCACATAGTTTTGAAAGGTCCCACTTGTGGTTTATAACGAGGAACAAGACCGGCGGAATTTATTCTTGTAACATGTGCATCGTTATCTGCCATTTTAAATTTCAATGGGTGTGAATGGCGCAAATGTACTTTATACACATACAACATAATTTAAAATTCAAGACGTATTAGTTACATAATGTAGGTTCATTTTCGCCAGTGTTATGTATGAAATTAGTTAAGAACACATTAATTAAGCAAGACATTAACAAAACATGAGTATCTCCATGAATGGTTCGCTTTATTCTACCAGGACACAATCACAAGATCACTCTAAAAAAAACTAGTCATGCCAGTCTTGCCAACTTGTTAGCTTCACAATTCTCTGGACATAAAATGTATTTCAGACAATCCAACATAACATACACAAAATCTACCATATGTGGAATATCTCCATTTTGGATATAATCTTTTGAAAACAAATGGCTAAGATTCATATTTGGTTTTCGAAAGCAATACACACTTAACCAAACCAAGTTAAGAGAGGCTTGGAAAAAAGTAATTTCAAATTAAGTTTGGCGCATATTAGTTAAAAAAAATATATTTTGTAGTATGTAAGTTAAATTAAATAGCACTTTATAGCATTATTTTATTTTTTTAAATATGACACGGTAATACCACTCTTAAGAGTTTAATTTGCAAAGCTAGCTTTGAGAACATCACAAAACAATTATCTCTTTTTCCCTAATGCAATTTTTTCTTTTTCTTTAATTGTTAGTTAAACATAATGTTAGAATACATTTCCTAAATGTGATATTTTATATATTTACCAAAATCAGGATTGTGGGCTGTGTCATGGCTTTTGATCAACAGTAAAACTAATTTTTCTTTAATAAATTGTGCGGATCATAGTACATTTTTGTTCAAATGTACAATATTAAATATATTTACTGCTTGTTTTTATTTGTTCCTAAACTAACAACGATTCTTTATCCTGAAGTCCTTATCACATTTCTCTGGAGATCACTGTCAGATACAAGCACCTGATACACCGGTCGGACTATCAGCACTTTGGATTGCACTTACATTAAATTTATTCAAATCGAGGTTTTCAATAGCAAATTATGTATTATTTTTAATTAGTTTAGAAATGACACCTGGACACGAGAATTGAACCCAGGATTACCATTGATCTACCACTGAGCTACCCAGGGTTCGTCATTCTTCACTCATAGTTTAAGGCTGTGTCGGTAACAAACGGGCAGAAATCATCAGTTACATATGAGTGATCAATTATAATATTTCAAACTATCAACCACCTGAACTGTTTTTTTAGCTGTTTGGGCTGTACACACATGTGTTTTGTATTATTACTCTAATATGGGAGGGACTAGCAAGGTTGAACATAGAGGAAGTGTACTTGTATTTGTGTGGCAGTAGAGTGGAAAGTCGTTAAGGAAAAACTACCCTCAGTACTGGGATCGAACCTCAAGCAATCTAGTCTGGTGCAAGAGTGACGCCTTGGACCATGCTGCCACTGAAGTAGGTATTAAGGTGATTCTTTATACCTTTGGGCATGATGTTGATTACATATTTTTTCCTAAATAACAAGTTAACTCAATTAAGCTGTACTTTGTTACAAGTAAACATCTCAAGCTACTTCTCAATTTTTGCAGGATTATAAAGTTGATATTTTAGATGTTTTTATAAGTTTTTATCTGAAACTCTTTCTTTGTAATTAAATGGAAAAAAAATTATATATATAATATATATATGAGCAAATTTTCATTCCTAGAAGTTATATATTTATACAGCAAATTATGTGTCCTGTATCTCACACTTTTGGCAGATGGTGTCATATTCAAAGCTGGGAGCAAAACTTTGTAACCTTTTATCAATATATGCTAGTATAGCATAGTTATTTAATGTAGGCCTATATTAAAACATTCTTCAAGCTAAGGCAGATGTTTAAGATAGGTGGGTAGTACATTATGTGAATCTTTTATGATCAAAATTATGTTATTAGTCACCAGATCACACGAAATTTCTTGACTTCATCGCAATATATTTACATAAACAGGTGAAAACTTTGGTAAAAATTCAACTGAAAACAGCGGGTTTCTTCAGAGAAAAAACAAATTGACAACAACAAGCACAACAAAATAAGCATGGACATGAGCACACGTGTGTCAGCAGAGAATGCAGATACAAAAAGTGCATAGTGCGCATGATCAAACATGCACTCTTTCTGTGCCATATATCAGTTTTACATGAACCACAATAGTGACAAAAGCAGAGCCGCGAAATTTGAATGCACACATGTACTTCCTATATCTATTTGCTAGAGATATAGTATTCTCAAGCTCACACCTTCTGTGCCCCTTTCAAATCCTATTACCTGTAATGTACTAATGTATTTTGTGTGTGGTCTCCGACAGACAACTATGTTACTAAGTGTTATTAAAAGAATAGTTTAATTCATCATTTTTTTAAGAACTTGGGCGCCCCAAAATAATGGTTCCAGACAGTGGCCCTTTGAGCCGGCCTTGTTGGTATTAGCATTGTTTCTCTAAGTTTGATAAAATGGTAAGGTTGGTTGCATGGGTTCTTCAATTTTACTAAGAATTCCAACAAGGGCTGCTATTTTAGTTAGATTTGGGGAACTAACTACCGAGGAACTGTTGTTACCTGAAGGGTCATTTCGTGCCATTTCAACAAATTTTTGAAAAGTTGGTTGCTTCATCATTTTTTTATTGTTGCCCACTTATTTATACATATTTTGAGAGCCTGAAAATATTTTAGGGAAAAAAAATCAGCCCATTTTAGTGTGTGGCACAGAGTATTTTAGCGCTTTTAAGCATTTGCACCAAATGCTCTATCTCCTGTAAACCTTGTTTGAATTCAATGAAACAACCATTTCACTCAGCAGGAAGTGCACTTTAATTTTGAGTCATGATTTTTTTATGACTTTGAGTTTATATTTCACCAAGAAGGGGACAGAACACTTAACCATTTTTTGTTGATAAGAACTATGGTAACAAGTAAGCCTGCCAATTGAAAAAAAAAATTTAGGTGTTTGAACTCCCTTTTTATTTGTGAGCTTTCAAAAATGAGAAATTTTCAAAATGTATAAAGTTTGACATGCTATAACTTTTATGGGGAACAGAGAAAAAAAATTTAACTTTGAGTTCTTCTAGAGTACAATGACATAAAACAATTGGTGAAGGTGATCTGCAAAATAATTAAAATATCTCAGCTTAAAGTTTAGCTAAATTGCATGTTTTTGCCTCATGTATTGTTGGTGTCTAAAATCGTACAGTAAGTCTTATTTTCTAAATGAGGGAATTTATTTGTGGCTTTAATACCTTTGAGAGAAGATAAAATAAGTATAAATAACAGATCTTAGAAATCATACTACCTTTTTTAAATTAATTTTGAATAATTTTTTATGAAGTTTGTACATACATTTAACTCAATAGCTAGAGATGATTTTCATATAATGATAGGTTACAAAATAGTTTATAACAATTAACACTAATAACAACATTTTTAAAACTTGTCCTCTTTTTGAATGTTTTTTAAAGAAGTTATTGGCATTTTATACTTTCAATTTACTTTCGTCTTTGCTTTTGGAGTCTGAACTCAAGTAATNNNNTTTGGAGTCTGAACTCAAGTAATTTAGACAGTTCTATGCTCATTTTAAGGTCAATGTTTCTGATTCTTCCCTTAAATGTAGAGAATTTGCTTACCGTCAAAACACTGTAGAATGTTCTTTAAAGGTAGAGGCACTGTGTCTTTTTAGCAATTTGTTCGAGGGAAATGGTTATTCCAAATGCCTGTAATCATTTTTCCTCTATTAGAATATATCCATATAAAAGTAATATGGAACCCCTAAAAGTGACAAGAAAAGGGCAGGCATTGCTTGTGGTGACACGGTTTCAATTGACTAACATGATATTTTCTCGTTGGGAGACCTGTCTTCGGGTCCATCAGTTGGACCATGAGATGGTTCAAGCAGCGTTCGATCACAGTTGGCTCGGACCATCTGTAGCAGACCTTGGCGGCTATCCCTTCGGCCGCTTTGTTGCATTGATGAACACTATACATCACTTTGTCTCCCACCCTGTACGGTATAGGGTAATGGCTCTGGCTGTAGCGTTTAGCCACCTCTTCATGGGCTCTCTTCAATTCGGTCCAAGATCTCTCCCATCTTTCTCGAGGGATTTGACTAGAGCCCTCTTCCCACTTGGCAGGAAAGATTTCCCACCCAAGATTAATGGGTTGAATAGGGTTGTAACTGTGCAATACCTTAGACGGCGTACTCTTGTGACTCTCGTGAATGGAAGTATTAAAGACTAGCTGAAGCCACGTGATGTTGGAGTCCCGCTACCTGTGGTGGACGTTGTGGAACACGATCAGTGCACTCTTCAGGTTTCTGTAGAAGCGTGGGAGGGGTTGGAATAACTTGTCTTGTGGGGAAGTTATGTGTCTTTTTCTCGAAGTGCATGTCTCGAAAAACATGGGACTTAAATTGACTAAGTTACACGGTAATCCAAAGTTTCTAACGTTATTCTGTAACTTTCCCCTAAGATGCGGTCGTCTCGTTGGCTTTCCAGTATGGGTGAAAACAATTCTGACAATCGTCCTAGTAGCGTAAGGGGGATGGTGGGTTCTACCTCGTTATTTTGAGTGCTTTTTTTTCTTTCTCCGGATTCCTTGAACACGTGACAGACCATCCGTGAAGATGGTTTTTTCTCCTTTTACATGGATTACATCAAAATTCAATGCTAACAACTGCTCTATCCATCTACCGATATTTCCAATTTGGTGAGGATGCCGAAGTAGCCAAGTCACAGCTTGGTTGTCGCAATGTAGCTCGAACTTACCGTGTTCCAGATACTGCCTGAACTTTTCTATCCAAAAATTACAGTCAGCATCTTTAGTTTGTGAGTGGGTTAGTTGGTCTCGTGCTTGTGTAGAGTTCAACTAGCGTACACGATCGGTTGCAAATTCTTCCCTGTCATTTGTCATAGCACCGTTCTCAGTCCTGTTTAGGGGGCGTACGTTTGTAAAATGCATTTTTTGCTGAAATCGGGTAACTTTAACACGGGTGGGTAAGTTAGTGACTCTTTCAGATTTTGAAAAGCTGTGTTTTTGTAGTAAATGACAATTGAATGGAGTTTAGCTTGGTCACTCACCCAGTGAAAGCTATGGACTTCATCTTGCACCACAAATGTGAAATTTTCCAATAAATTACCTGTCACAATACATACTGAAGGCTCTATTTTTTTATTTTTTTATTTTAACTTTTAAGATGTGCAGATTGACTTTTTGAGACAAAGTGTTGTTTTTTCAAAGTTACTAGCTTGGTAATGAAGCCTTCAACGAATTCATCGCAGAGCTTGGTAATAGTCACCAAGTCGGTGCTGTCGGATGTTACCCCCTGCTTATATGTCACAGTATCACATCATTCCAGGCCAGGTCCATCAGATCTCTTACTATTTTTGGGGCAGGGCAGTCATCACAGGTGTTCATCATACACTTTTTTTCCTTAAACATTACAAACCATCTAGCACATCTTTGTAGTGTGTGTTCAGCCTTGATCCCTCCAACATGGATTTAACATTTTGGTGTTTAAGGCACTCACAAACTGAGTGTGTCCCACTTGAACCTGCCATAACACGGGGAGGAAGAGGCAAACTTAGAATATACTATCTTGAAATCCTGATATTCAGCACAAAAACTCTGGTACAGTTCTCTAATGATACAAAGAATTAACCTTTTATGTTTATGCTCCTTTTCGCCATTCTTACTTCTAACTGAAACAAAATCCTTTTTACAAGGCCACATTCTGCTGTTTACATCATTCTCACAAAATTCTTCCACCATTTCCATAGTTTAATTTGCAGGTTTCTAGTACTTACTCTGCTCCTTGTTTGCAAGTATACTATATTTGTTAACTAACTGCTAAGTATTTATTGATAAATACTGACTAGCTCAAAATTCTGCACAAGTTTTTGCTATGGACCAGAATTTTAACTTTATCTGCTAATGTTTTACTTTCCCTGAACTTATCTCTCAACTCGCATAAAAGGATTCTGTATTCATCGGTTAAGTAACTTTCTTCCTGGTCCTTAATGTCCTCTTTGAGGTTAATATCAAAGGAGGAGCTCAATTTAGTTTTTAAAGTAGAAGCTACCTTTTTTACTTTTTTCTGTACAGCCTGTGTTCTTTTTTCTTGGCTTAGTTTTTGAATTTTTACAAGCAAGATCACATTGTTTACCTCAGCAGGCTTGTATGTCTCATCTGGGATCTCATTTGTAGTTGTGTCTCTGTCAGGTATGGTTTAAAACTAAGTAATACATAAGCCTTTCCCAGGAATCAACTCTAAATGTGAAAATAGGGTGGTTGAAAAAAGATAAAGTTTGCAGAGTGGAACGTTCGGGGCAGTAGAAGTTGTTGGTTGGTATCAATAAGAAATTTACAAAATATAGACTCGATTGGATAATATCTTCTGCCCCCGAAACTATTTCAAAGATTCGCTATTTTGGTCAAAAACTAAAATATACGGCATGTGATGTTAGCTGGTTGATGGTCAGACAAATCTCATATAAGTGTTATTAGACTTTCTAAGTATGCCTCTTAAGATAAACTGACATTTGGATGGACTGATTCACTCTAATGAGAGAAGGGAAATCGGGTCTTAATGGTAGAAAACTTAGGAAAATCACCAAAGAGTGGCAGATTGTTGAATCCAGCCTAACATTGTCATCTTCTTATATTTCCTACTTCACACAAGTATAAAGATTTCGGGGTCCGCTATTCTCCCGCTATTTATATTAAGCGACTCAGAACTTACTACGTGAAGGTGGCTGCACTTCGAGTTCCTCCCCCACGAACCAAACCTGGCATGTTAAAACACATTAGAATTTGTAATCGGTATTTATTTCAAATGAGGCCATTTTTAGGCGTTATTTCAGCTGAGCGTGAATGAACCCATCCCTTCTCTCTTGCCCACACATCTTCCCGGAAGCTTCTGTAACATTCTTCACAGATCTCTCACCGGCTTGTGTGTGACATGGTAGTTGGGGAAATAAGTATTTGTCACCCAAACCTTCATTAACAATTGTCTGTAGGTCATCTAAAGAAATGATGACAAGTAGTGGTGGCTCTTTAACCTCATGCTCCAACCATTTAGTAAGTTTTGTATAGTCTTGAGCATTTAAATTTGTTGAAGGGACTTAAAATATTCGGATATCATCACCTAATGTGTTTCTTGTTTTCAAGGTGTGGTGAACTGACATTTTTTTTCTTTTATGTTTTTTTCATCTGCCACATCCTCCAGCACTTTCCTCTGATCACCAGGTAGGTATCGGGATTCATTCATAATAGACCACTGATGTTTGGCCCCCTCAGTGCATGATGGTTTACACTTAATTCTGGACCAGGTAGGAATACATACTTTCATAATAAACTGTACAAGTGACCGAAAGGCAGGTGACGGTGTTTCTGTGGCCACATATAATCTCAGAATCCAGTTTGCAGTCGTAAGCCATCTGGAATGTGATAAAGGACCGGGATCTTGTCTAGAAAGATTTAAAGAACAGTTACCGGTCTGAACATCATGAACCATGTCAAGAAGGTACAGTTGATCGGTGCTATGGTTAGAGGCAGTAATCAGGTAGCTCACAATTAACTGGCTCAAACTCCTTTACAGGCAAGACTTCGCATTTGGAAAAGATCTTCCCAATAGGCCCTCGTAGCATCGAGGACCTATTGTTGGACCGCCCAGGTAAAAAAATAAAGATCTCAAAGGTAGCTCATTCAAATGAAGTAGGCATATGAGCCATTGGAGTTGTCTACTAAGTTTTTTCTCAAGAAAAGTGACTACACCACCCTTGTGCCCAGTATTTACTACTGTACCATCATATCCTACAGCCTCTATATCATCAGTGACGTCAATTTTACCTTATAAAAATTCCATAAAGCTGGCAGAAATGGAACTAGCTGAACCTGAGGACGGAGTAACATGACCCCATTAACGTAACCATGGTTCCTTAACAGTGCTGATATGTTTCTCACTGACTATCCGCCGATTATATTTATTTACTTCCTTGGTTTGCACAAGGGTTTTGTCCTCACAGCCATCAAAATAAACTGCAGGTATAGGACCATGACTTAAGGCAGATTTTTTCTTCATTTCTTTCCTAATCTATGACCTTTTTTTCCTTATTTTATTCTTGTTCATCACAAAGGTGGGACTATCTTGGGAGATAAGGCTAACGTGCTGAAGAAGAGCACTAGCCACAGCAGCGACTGACCTAACTGACAAACCTAATCTACCATTCACTAGTGGGGGATGAGGGCGGGGGTTGTGTCATTAAAACAGATAAGTGAAATAAGGTGAAAGGCTAAATAAATAAGTCATATTACGGTTAGAGATAAAGAGTGCATTCTTCGCCATTTGATTTATTGCGTTCTACAGAGGAACCTGTTGATACAGTTGTTGGCTGTTTGGGCCCTCGCCTCTTCTTTATATGCGGGTTATGTTCGTTCAAGTGCTAGTTTATCATTAGAGGCATGCCTTAAAACCCTAATAAATCTTACATGAGATTTGTCTGACTACCAACCAGCTATCATCACATGCCCATATATTTTACAGTTTTTTTTACCAAAATAGCCGAATCTTTGACATAATTTCAGGGGCAGAAAATATTATCCGATCATCTCCATATTTTGAAAATTTCTTATTGGTACCAACCAACATCCTTTGCTACCACAGAATAAGCTTTTACAAATTTGAGAGTTATTTCTTAAAGTCCCTTGGTTATCACCTTCTTGTGAATTTTTAGTGGAGCACATCAATTTTGTCCAAAGAGATGGAGGTACTTATATTTATATTTTTTCTCATGGTGATTACAGACTGTCGCAAGATTATCTTCCTTAAATATAAGAATTGAAATTGTGAGATTTTCATAACTGTAATCACTAAACCTTTTCAAAGTTACTGACACAACCCTGTAAGTGTCCTTATAGCAGTCTTCTTTCGCACAAACACCAACAGAGCACTGCATTGTAATAAATATGAACTTCACCACTGACTGTAACTACTAGCTAACTAAGGTATGTATCTGTCCAAGATACACATGTCTCAACCTTATTGTCCCTCACTGTTGAGTCAGCCCCATGTCTCTTTCCTCCGCACTTGCACAGGCCGCGCCAACCAACCTCTCTACTGCCTGGACCGCTCCACAGTCCATGTTGTCGAAGCCG
>CABFWO010009191.1:0-13251 GCA_902155825.1 Timema genevievae
CACGTTGCCGGGACAATCACACTACCTCCCCACCACGACTCACGTTTCCAGGACAATCACCCTAACTCCCACCGTGACTCACGTTGCCGGGACAATCACCCTACCTCCCCACCACGACTCACGTTTCCAGGACAATCACCCTACCTCCCACCATGGCTCACGTTGCCGGGACAATCACCCTACCTCTCCACCACGACTCACGTTGCCGGGAAAATCACCCTACCTCCCACCGTGACTCACGTTGCCAGGACAGTCACCCTACGTCCCCACTGCAACTCACGTTTCCAGGACAGTCACACTACCTCCCACCATGGCTCACGTTGCCGGGACAGTCACCCTACCTCCCACCGCGACTCACGTTGCCGGGACAATCACACTACCTCCCCACCGCAACTCACGTTGCCAGGATAGTCACCCTACCTCCCACCACGATTCACGTTGCCGGGACAATCACACTACCTCCCACCGCAACTCACGTTGCCAGAACCAGTATCCTACCGCCCCACCTCGGGACTTTCTCATGTTCTACCGTGACTCACGTTTCCGGGACTTCCTCATGTTCCAGTGCGACTAACGTTGCCAGGACACTCTCACCAACCTTTTTCTTACGCCTACCCACACGTGTCTCAATAAAACGTCGCCATCTTTGTGACATCAATCAGTTACCCCCGAGGTTGCAAGCAAGGGATAACAACTGTAAGCTCTAAATAATGGCTCACTGATTTCAAATCGATAACATTCATTGTGTACACCTCATGTGACTGTCAAGTCATACTAAATTTTAGCCTCATACATCAATACCTTACCTTAACAATAGTACATAAAAGCATAAAATAAATTTAACCCCTTATAACGTGCAAATTGTATTGATTTGAATTCATTGAATCGTTATTTAAGCTTATAATTACACACGTGTTAAAATTGTACTGTATAATTTTGATAATTTAATGACAATAAAGTAAAGAGTGAATAGTATTTATTGCGACTCCCTCGCCACTCAGTCACACCATATTACTAGTGCATCTTAGCTGTAATATATAGAATAGTTTCTAGTATCAATTAGTCAGGTTTATCTTTATACACGTGCCAGTGTTTTCTTTGAGTACACACATTCAATTTTGTTTGTGACTTCTCTTGATTCTGTGCATTTTATCTGTCATTGATTAATAGCATTGCATGGCAATTTTATTCATACGTTTCGTAAAATTGAGATATAGCTATTCAAGCTGGAATTAATACAGACTTCACTAAACCCCTCATAGGATAGGTCAGTATTTATTGTTCACTAATCCTTCTAATTGCGATCTTGTACTTGACGTAAATCCTTCTTAGGAAGAAAAATTTCGGGAAGTTGTGTATATTATAGTTTCTTCTTCAATGATCTTTTACACTCCACTTTTGGGTTGATTCTGGTTTCTTGAGGAGGGAAATTTAGACTAATGTGCCGTTTATGCTTTCTGCTTCTATGGTCTCAGCAAATTAATTAGCTCTCTGAACACTCAAATATGTTTGTATTATAATTTCAATGGTGTGATTTTCTTTCCTGTAAGAATAAAATGAAAAAAATATAATATTAAATTATAGTATTTGTTCTGATATAAAATGGCTACACATACTCTTTATTTAAAGGGTTTACATAAGATTGTTTGTCAGTCGCCTTTAAGCACTTCACCACAATGTATTAAAACATAAGAATTTGACGTTTAGTCCACGTGGCCACCGATGCTGGTCTTGTTTATATTAGCTCCTTTTTCCTCACGTAGTGATGGTGCCAATACCTAAGGAATATGTAAATAAACTCATCGTCAAGGCTACACAATAGGTCTACAGTTAGTTTAATCCAGCCAACAATACTGGTCACATGGTATAAGCCATCAGGCTCACAAAATATTTCTGGTGACGTGGATATCGAGGCTCATACTTGGGGCGAGCTAGCCAGGGGATAGTTTTCCTATCCATTTTTAAAGAAAAAAAAAAAAGGTTTGCACATCCTTTAAATTAAACTCCCCATCCCTAACTCTAGATTAAGTCATTAAACAACCCATCAACTATAAAAAAAGTTTTATGTCTAGAATGGGGGTAGAAAGTAGGAACAACTCTCAAAGGGACAATCGAAGTTATTCTGATCCTGGTGAGTATCAAACGAAACAGTTTCGTCCCCAGACACTTTTCACTTATAGTATTCGAGCGTTAAAAATATAAGCACCCGTTTCTTACTAACATTTTACTTGCAGGTGGCGCCATTAAACCCCCAAATATAGGTATATGAAATGATGCCAAATAAATAATAAAGTTTGTGTCGTATGTTAGTACTACAGATTGTAGTTCATACAACAGTTCTAGACTCGTCAGACACTATTGATCAAGGCTACAAGTGATTACGTGCAAGAGTTGATATACGATTTGAGGCGTAAACATATTAAAGGGGTGCTGAGATCCAATACGCAAGTCCAAAAATCCCAGGTTATTTAAGAAGTGGTTTGTTTTATTAATATATAGCTCCCAATCAATTACATAAGAAAGGTATCAACATGTCGCAACAGGACTATATATAGACTCTTTATTTTAATAATGTATTATTTTAAATATATTCATAGAAATATAAAATCAACTCATTTTGAACGATTGACGTGAATTGTCGTAGTTTTCAGATCAAAGTAAATTGTTCGAAATAAATATTTAGCGTTCTAAAATAAGTCAATTCCTAACAGAATCAAAACAAACAAGATACTTGATGGATTAAATAGCTTAGCTGTTATATTTGTTAATAATGGTTATATCCACATTTGAATAACACATTGTATTCGCCATGAAATAAATTGTGGTTTTTGTTTATTTTAACATTTTAATGTTGTGAATAGCGGGTGAAAGAACTAGTGAAGCAAAGTGTTTTGATGAGTGAGTAAACAATAGGACACAAGTGCTGACAACCCATAACAGCTTGTTAGCATTCCTCTCGGAAATTGCAGTATATATAGTAATATTTTTAGAGCAAAGAGGGCTGACAATTTAACAACGATTCTAAGGGATCACTCTGCCTGTTTATGGAGCTAAGTGGGTTAGGACGTCAGATCATTGAGTTCGTGTGCTGGAAGGCTACCGTATTGCCCAGGGTAAACCGGGTTGCTTATTCATGTAAGACCACATAGAGCAGTGCTTCTCAAACTTTTTTTTAGATTGTACCCCCTGGCCATGATCAAAAGTTTAGTGTACCCCTTGGCCATGTCCAAAAGTTTAGTGTACCCCCAAGATAAAAAAAATTTCAAATGAAAGGTTTAAAATGATCACATGTTATATTATTGATCTATTTAATCTATTGAGAAAAAATATCTGTAATCAAAATATTTCAAATGTGAAAAAGCTATTTAGAGATGATCCTACTGGTGTAGTCTTAACATTATCTTGTATTGATAATCGAAGTTATTTTTTTAAACATAATTTTACTGTAAGAAGTCTGTAGAAAAGTTTTATACTTTTTTTCCACAAACTAGTTCAAAAATAATGAAAAAAAGTAAACCTAAACACAATATTTTCAAATCAAAATTTTAAATTATAATGCTGTAGCTGATAAATTATGAATCCCAAAGTTTTTCAATGAGAGGTGTGTGGTTGCATGGCTTGGTACAATTTTTGATGTCTGGTTGTCCAGTTGAAACTTTCAAGTGGAGGTCCGGCTCCAAATTTTGCCAATTGCGGTACTTATTTTTAGATACACCATTGATGAAAAACCACTCTCACAGAGATATGTTGTTGAGAAAGGCATCACAAATTTGATGGCGTGATCAGCGATATCAGGAAACTCACTCATCCTTTGCAACCAAAAGTCCTCCAAAGATCTGCCAAAGAAGTTTTCTTGAGACTGGATTTGAGGATTTCATCACAGAACAGTTCAATAATTTCCTTCGTTGAAAAGAAGTTTAGTAGACTGGAATCTTCCACTGTAGAAAAAGGGCCTCAAATCCAGAACTCGCTCCCTAAATTCTCAGGAAAATATTCGCCAAAGTATACAATCAAACCCAGACAATGCTCTCTAATGCCGTTGACAACAGAATCATGAAGCTCAAGTTTATTTTCTTCTAAGAAATTTTCTAAAGATGGAAAGAATTACAATTGTCCCTTCACAACTTAATTTTTTTGCAAATTGAAGTTTCTTTTTTAAAGCGTTTGTTTTGTCATGAAACATGAAGGGTGTAATCTATTTACCTTGAATACTATTCAACTCATTCAGTCGCTAAAATACGTCAACCATGAAAGCTAGCCTGCACAGCTACGGCTTATTTGTAAATCCGTCACTAAACTCATAATTATTGCTGTCAGAGAGGAAAACTCTTAAATTCTTGTCTCATTTCTTACAAACGAGCAAGATAATTTCAATTTGATAAGCCACTTCAACACGTGTTATATATTTGAGTAACAATGTCATAAATAGGCCGATATGTAATACATAAACACAAATAGATTGAAACTAATTAATATATAAATACCACCGCAATATATATGTACAACTACGTTGCGAGTTTTAGTAATATCGTTGAGAGAGAAAGATTATGTCACCAGGTCGTGACTGTTCAGGAAATATGCTCAAATTACTCTAAATATAAGCAAGATAACTGCTAAAGTAAAAGGTGTCAAGTAGAGGTTTGAAAATTCTCAGAAATTGGTTACCAGCCGAGAGCGAATAAGGGAAAAAGAGGGGTGGAAATATCCAGATAACGGTAAAAGCCAACAATTAGGGTTTTCCATAAGTCCCTTGTCATTTTGCCAACTTTCCCTTGAGAACTGGTCGCGTATCCCCTGAAAGGTTCCCACGTACCTCAGTTTGAGACCGCTGACCTAGAGTGTCAGTCAGACCTTTGGCTAAGCATTTAATACCACGGTTACTAGACTAGACGGTAGGGGTCATGCGTCGTATGCGCAGTGGTAATCCCCGCCCCCTGACGTCAAGTGAACACCAAGTTAACTTCGACCGTCAGTCACCGTTTATGTTTACTTGTGTAATAACCGTGTAGTTTTATCACTTGTGAGTTTGTAACAATCGTGTTTTGTGAGATTGCCAGTTGCTCTAATCATGATGGACTCTAAAAGAACATAAGAATTGATTTCACTGGTTTCCTAAAAACAATGAAACTAAATTAAAGTGAAAAATGCTTGCAAGCGGGCCGATTCATTTTCCGTTGATATTGCTCGTGTGTGCTTAATACATTTTGATGAATTAGACTATATAAGGGATTTACAGAGCGAGTTATTTTAAATCTTCCTATAAAACATGTGTTAAAGCCTTATCCAGTTCCTCATTTAAATTTACCAATATGTAGCAATGTTGTAAGCCAAACTTAGGATACTTGTAATGACCGTAAAATACGAGCAGAAAAACGACCTGCTCGCAAAGATGTACAACAACTCTTACAATCATCATCAAACAATGAAACAGAATGAAATGAATTTGTATGTGAAGAACTAGGCCATGAAAAAACACAGGAATGTAGTTCTAGTGTTGCTGAACTGCCTGTAGGATTAGAGTCCATGAAAGATGAAAGCGACAAGTTAAAACAACAAATTAAGAACCTGCAAGAACAACTAAATGCAGCTAATTATGAGTTAATACAACTAAAAAAAAAATTCATGTATTTGAGGGTGCATTTTATGCAAGCCAGCAACAAGCCTTCAAAAAAGGAAGATGTTATAACTTGTCATCCATTGATATTGATAAGGCTGTCACTTTACGGTGCATATCGTACACAGATCTGGGTTTTGTGAGAGATTTGTTAAGATATCCTCCTCCCAGTGAAGTTACCATCAAACGGCGTCTTAGACAATTTTCCGTTCCTCCAGGATTTATTGGCCTAAGTACTGACATTAAAAAAAAAAGCAAGCTTGTTCACAAAATTTGAGAAAGATGCCATCCTTAGCGTCGATGCGATGAAGGTTAACAGTGATATTTGATTTGATCAAAGTAAAGAATTTATTAGAGAGCCTCAGAAATATGTCCAATTCATGGTAATAAGATGTTTACTTGGAAAGTGGATGCAACCTATTTACTATAACTTTGACACAACAGTCACAGAGGAACTGCTAATCGAAACCATTCAAGTTGCTGAAAACACTGGCATTCATAAATTTAAAAATTAAATAAATACACTGTATGCCATAGTTGATATCAATAAACAAACCTAAAACTAAAATAGCGCTTGTACAACTATATTGGTTTTATTTGGTACGGAATGGTTTTATATTGATTTATACAATTTAAATGCAATATTATAATTTTATAATACAATCCTATGTCATAATAATTAACAATCAAATATACGAATGCTATAGCATTTTTATTACTATACAGTTTCTTAAATATAACACTAAGATAATGCTTGTACAACTATATTTGTTATATTCTCCATGGTATTATGTATTCTGTTGAATAAAGCTAAGATACAATATTATAATTTCGTAATCCGGTGCAATTTAACAATTGTATTCAATAGAGTTAAAATAAATAAATGAGAAGTTAAACATTCACGAGTGTATTCTTAGATAACCTGTAATATACCAATGCTCTGCTCGAGTACTGCTAACGTGCCGGGTCAGCTGGTGGTGTCCAGACTACGTCATCACTGGAGCGGACATGCGCGGCACCTATACCGTCTAGTCTAGTAACCGTATTTCTTAATAAAACAATACTTAGTTCTGTCACGAGCTTATAAGTAAAGTGTTTTATACATTTTTAATAACTTCTTAATAAATCCCATTTTTTAGTAGTGGAAAGTAATACAATAAACCCTAAAAATCATAGCGGTCTATAAATTACGAGCCCACACACATATGTCCCGTCGTTGTCCCCATCCTTGGCAGCAACCCATCCTTGGCAGCAACCCATCCTGACAGTTTAGGGCCCACAAGGGGGAGGGGAAAATATTGTGTAAATTGAAAAGTGAAACCTGGATACGGGAATCAAACTCTGGACCCTTTACTTGGTACTCCAATGCTCTATCCACTGAGCTATCCAGGAATCGTCCCGATGTTGGGGTCATTCTACACACTTAGTTTAAGGCAGGGACTTGATCTTTATTTGCACATTCGCACAATTGTAATCGTACAATTGGCAGAACTAAGCCAACTACCGAGTCGACCGTGGCTGCGTTATCTGATAGCTCGGGCTCATAATGGATCACACATTTGTAAACAACGATTTCCACACGTCCATCATAGACTATGCCTTTAAATATGGGTGGAGGGCTACCCTGGGCACGGGACGGTTCCTGGGTACCTCAGTGGATATCTAGATCATTGTTGTACTAAACCAAAGGTCCCGGGTTCAATTCCCAAGTCCAGGTGTTATTTTTCAGTTTAAAGAATAATATAATTGTGCATTGATTTGGGAATTTGTGGCATTTTAATTATCATTCCCATAAGAAATAGTGTGGTATGAGGACATTTTCGCTTAAGTAGGTGATGCGCTCAAGTTATGAAAGATTTGACCAGTGTTTCCTATTATATGTGTATGACGTCACTCACGTACAAGGCCCTTTATTTCCTCCTTTAGAAAATATATCAATTTATATTTGAATGGAAAGCTGGTTGTGGGAGTGGTAGGAGGTTTATATTTCTCTAACGTGTCAAAGAATTAATTGGTTGATTTCAAGAGATATTTTGACTTTCATATTTAATAAATTTACTTTCCATTTCATTGTCAATTCGGGTTATCTCTCCTTCTTCCCTTCTCCTCACGATGCACCACTTATTAATTGACTTTAGATGTGCTGTATTTTTTAATTCATCAGTTTATATTTTATTTGTTCGCTTATGTTTATGACGTTAATGGCCGCTTTTGTCAACTAGCATAAACAGCCAAAGAGTTAAAAAAAATAGACATACAGACCAAAAGGTTATTATTTAATACCCATGAAACAAGTATTAGTAAAATTAGTGGAATTAAAATAATTTTAATCTCTTATTTAACCACCATGTTGGATGGATTATCAAATATTTAATTCACTATAAAATTTGAATATTATGTTTTAATGTTGACATATGTTATATACATAGGTATGTACTGTGTAGTACATAAAGTCTACCTCTTTTATCTTAAATAAACATATTTTTAACCATACTTATTTGATTATTTTAAAATGAAGTGAAGTTTCCCAAACACTTGTAATTGAGTGGGAGTCTGTAGTTGCACTTATGTCTAGAATTAAAAAAACACACAACCAACGTGTTTTTACTGTAATCAAAAACATAGTTATATAAAGTTTTAATCGCAAACGAGTTTCATGTTTTAGCGACCCATAAAAACTCCTCTTCCTACCCCCACCCTCATGTAGCTCTTCAAACCTGGCCCCAAAACAACCCTCCCAACAACCCCTTGAACAAATTGCAAAAGTTTGTCGCGGACCGGTAGTTTTAGAGAGACGGTTAGTTTACGTGACTCTCTAGCCGCGTTGATCACTTGTTTCATGACGTCACTTCTTGCATCCGACCCCACTAGAACGATACGTGGGAAAAGTTGCTCTCACCTCATTAATTCTCTTTCGATGATACTTCTTAAATGTCAAAAGTTATTTTTTAAAGTGTTTAAATTTTGTTTCGCTAAACTTTAATTTCAATAGCTTTCTAACCTGCTTTAGTGGCCGCATAGTCTAAGGCGACCCTCTCGCAATATACTATAGACTGTTAAAGACTGGGAGATACAGGGTTTGATCCTGGTTGAGTGTAACGAGGGTGGGTTTTTTCCTAAATAGTTTACCTCCACGCAAATTAGGTGACACTTCCTCTGAATTCCACCCTTCTCATCACTAGCACATTAATATAATTATTACATAGGCGTAAAACCTGAACGGATAGAAAGACGCAATGAAAGAAAAGAACTACTAAAAACGATAAACTAAATTAAAATTGATCAAAATCAGAAAATACGTAATTTTTTTAGCACCGAGTCTTACTACCCACTTAGAATACACCCATATGTAATATTTAAGTCTTAATTACGTGTTAGGGATGAGGAAGTGCTCCCAACATTTGTAAGGACTGAGTGTAAAGCCGTATAGCGAAGACCACACCTGGTACACTTAACCTGGATTTGAACCCTGGCTAATATAATATAGTAAATTAAATTACGTTGACGAGATAAAACTATATTATCCGCGCAAAATAAAGTTCAAATATGTTTGTTGCTTTGGATCCTCAAAAGTTTAGGTTTTCTCGTTTATACTTGAAGAAAATGTGGCGTTAAAAAAAAATCACATTTTATGTACACTTACCAACCCTTATAAATAAGACTTGAGGAACCGAGAAACGACTTTTTAGAAACGGAACTGGTTTCGATTCTTTAGTAATGAAACTGCTGAGCCAGGGGACCGAACTAACCCATTTCTAATTATATCAAGCTCAGTAAATTCTAAAATATGTGTCGATACGATGAGAATAGATTTGTTGACTGGAAAATATATATAAAATTTATATTCGGATAAAACAATATTGTAATGAGAGTTTAGTTATAACTTTCATTTTGTCCCTGGATCACTCACTCAATTATCGTGGACATCTATTAATATGAGCGCGTATCGTGCTTAAAATGTAATCTCCAAAAATAAATTACTTTATTAAAATAGATGAGTATTGGATTTGAAATTAGAATTTTCAATCTACTTATTTTCATTTATAAACTTCGTTTTAATTTTGATTACTTTAGTGCAGTTGTTTCCAATAGAAATTATATACTAGCTATCCTTTTTGTTTTCTATATTTTGTATTCGATACATGATTCAATAAATACTAAAATTACATTTTAAATGTGTATTTTAGATAATAAAAATTAACTTCACAAACGAATATTACTATTTATTTATTCTAGCACTACATCCTACTACCCGTTCAGATCACCCGCATATGAACATTTTGATTTTGGTTGTAAGAACAGTAAAGAAAATTCAAATATATTTCTTTACGGCCAACATTGATGATAATATTTTAATAAATTATTTGTATTATTAAAGGTATTAATAACCTATATTAAAAGTGACAGCTGCAGATAACATGACTTTAAGTATCAATATATTTAATTTTTTAGTGCCGAGTTTTACTACCCGTTTGTTCTTATGTACTAGTTACACAAGTGGTTTCAGGGCTTAGGAAAGTTATATTTAGAAGAATTGTGTCCGCATTTGCATGGAGTGAGAGGGGAAAACTTTTTTCGAAAGACCACTCTCAGCACACCCGATCAAGATTCAAACCTCAATCTCCCCTTCATCTGCAGTCTAATCTACAATGAGAGTAGTGCCTTAGACCATTTGGCCACCGAAGCGGGGTATTGTTCTTTCAACAAAAGTCAAAGTATTCTAATTACGCACATATTTCATGTATGAAGAAGGTTTGATTCAAAGGAATTGTACCCGCATTTTTGGAGAAGGAGAATGGAACACCTTTTAGGAAAATAACCTTGAGTACAACCGACCGGGATAATAGCCTTAATCTCCCTGTCAATGACAGTCCATTCTGTTATTATGGTGATGCAATCAACCACAAAACAGGTCTCAATATTTAAAAAAAATATTAGTTGTAGGCCTACTCTAAAAATACTTACTTTAATGTAGTACTTTAAATGGTTTTCATTTAGGCATTTCTTAAGCCTGGAATTAGGTTCACATTAATTCACAATCTCTCCGCCTAAAAATCTCCATCCAGAATATCCTTGATCTATATTTTTACTAAAATATTTCCGTGGAAAAAGTGTATTCGCAAACCCAAAGGCTTTTGTGCTGTAAATATACAACAACTCGTAGAAGCTAAGTTTAGAATCACAAACTCATTTCCTTTAAAAAAGCGAGTCCTCAATATTCCATTTTAAATCTCTCTCCTACACTAAACAGAGTTAACCCCTCGTACAAACACAATGATAAATACAGCACCACCTTGTCACCTCTACAACAAGTAGTCGTGCTTTTTCAACTTTGGAATGCATTTTGTTATATTTAAATAAAAAAAAAAGGTTGTACAAATTTTTATTTATTTTATGCCCTTTGTACGTTGTACACATTTTAATATTATTTGATCTGGTTTGCCTGTAAGAGGGAGGTTGGAGCTTAAATCCTGTCGGATACACTGATAGTATTTCTTCCTAAGTGATTTACCACACTTTACCTACGAAAATGCGGCTACATTTCATAATAATATAACTTCCTTATCTTACCCCACTAACCCAGTTAATGTGTGTGTAAGCCGAAAGGGTCCTGTGATGCGTCGGAAAGAATATGTAGTCTATATGCTGTGTACTGCATTTCTTATACCATTTACAGGCTATCATCACCTATTTGCACAGAAGGATAGGGGTAAGTAAGTAAGAATTTAGAGAAGTTATACTCTTATTCTCGCTGAGGGAGAGTGGGAAACCATTAATGAGAATCCACCATCACTGTGTTCAGCTAGTATACGAAACCGTACTTTCTCATCACCAACCAACTCACCGGCCTCGTGGTGTAGTGGTCAGTGCACCTGGTTACGAGACTAGGGTTCTCGGGTTCAATTCCAAGCCGATACCTTGAGTATTTCCCCCAAAAGTCACGAGGGTTTGGTTATTTAAGCTTAAGTTATGTTTTAGTGTCTCCACTGGTTCCACACCCTCCCACTCACTATCACTTTCATACTCACTATCACTCTCATACTCACTATCACCATCACCTCACCTCATCGGGACATGTAAATAACCTCCATGGAAAGAATGCACTTAGTACTTACTGTAGCGGGCTAACCAGTCCTGGTCCGTACTACCTAATCAGCAACAGAAAATCATTTCTTGAAAAAAATATATATGGATCTCTAATTATATATATATATATATATACGACACCATTTGTTGCATACCACGCCTCGGGAACATCATTGAACAAGAACATCTGAAGAGTTATACACACTTGCCTCCATTCAACACTGGACTTGAAACTCTTTCGAGCAATCTGACCAACTGAGTGGAGTTCTGCGTGGCACGTGAACGCGCGGGTTCCGTGGCTTGGTGCCTACGTGCAGCTTTTGACGTAGAGGGGGTGTTCCCCTCCCCCCCCCTTCCTTCCCCGTGGTTCATCAGTTCAGCCACTATAAAACTCCTTGGCTCGCTGGGAACGACACACAGTTCAGTCCAATCTTCGGCGACCGACTTCTCTCCGATCAGTCGAACTTCATTACACAGTGGGCACGATGATGGTGCCATTGGACTCACTGGACTGAGGGAAATCATATCCCGTAAAAAAAGTTTGAACTTTTAATTAGAAGGGAGTAGGAGGCTCAAGAAGTAGATTGTAGAGTTTAGGGATAGTTTTCACACAAGTTAATAGTGTCTGTCGCTCTTGAGATTTTCATATGTATTATTAGGCTAGCTTGTTAGCGACAGTGTCATGTTGTACATGTCATGAGTGATCTCTTGTATAACGTGTTTTTTTTTCTGCTCGATCCTTAAGACCAGTGGCTTAGTTAGTAGTGAATCTAACTCCTTGGCCTGCATGACAATGTTCTAGTCTCTTTACATTCCACCGTTTTACAAACACTTTGTGGAATACTCAATCCGACATGTTTCGACAGCTTGCTGTCATACTCGTGATAAGTCGTTGTGATTGACACAAAGTGTTTGTACGACGGTGAGATGTTAACTCCTAACATCTCACCATCTTACAAACTCTGTGTGTCAATCACAACGACTTATTTACCATAAGTATGACACCAAGTGCGAAACATGTCGGATTGAGTATTCCAGCGTCTTCTGAAAGGACCGGTGATGTTTGTTTCTGGGCGTGGCCTTACACGCGGCCGACGTGATCGGATTTGAGTGGTGAGGTTAGTACGACATTCGTTCCCTAGATGGCATGAGCTGGCTTCCTTGGTCACTGCCGTTTCACCCCACTGAATTCCAGGCTTGTCAAAATGGTGTAGTAATTTTCTGTTTTCTTACGTGTGTAATAGTCTGCTTTGACTATGAGTATGTGTATAAAAGTAAATGTTATAATATATATAAATGTTTGTGTTAAATCCCCTGTCTATTAAATAGGCGTTAATTTTGTTTAGTTAAATAATTAAGTATAGAAATCAAGGGGGTTGGGGATTTTGTTATGGAGTGTTGGCGGTGGTGGATGGCTGTTTTTGCTCGGGACGAAAAAGTGAAAATGTGATGGAAGAAAAATAAATACGGGAAGTGAAGTTTGTCTTTTCTGAGGTCGTATCAGAAAGAAAGTGACTGTGACGGAGATATGCGTTCCTTTATCATTGTGT
>CABFWO010009192.1:0-13250 GCA_902155825.1 Timema genevievae
AAATGATTTTCCTTTCATGTCGATTGAACAAACAGAGGCTGAGATATTTGCGTTTCCGTAAACCCTTAAAATTGCAAAAAAGGTAGTACCTTGTAAAACAAATATGGTCACTATGTGAAAACCAAAAATAATAAAAATAAAATAATAGTAATTTTGAACTACCAACATGTTAGGGTAATTGAGAAGAAAAAATCAATTTAAAAAAAAATAGTCAAGCAACCAGTGTTGGACCACTTGATATGGAATGACCCATGACATATTTTTACTCATCTCAAAATGTATTGAGAGTTGTGACCCACCCGGTGATTGAACTTGTGCATTTACCTTTTGACTTTCAAACGTTTACAACTCGTGCATTGTCGTAGGTCAAGGATTGACTTCGTGACATAAAGCCCGTAGTCGTGGGTTCGAACGCTTCGACGCCCAAGAAGCATGAAGATTGGAGTAGATAGATTGTAGAGTATATCGATAACCTGGTATGGGGACGCTCAACATTACGTACGTAGCACATTTTGGGTCCTTTTGAACCCCCTGCCCCCCTTTTAAGTAAAAATAAGCAAATGCCCGACCCCTATACCCTCTTGCTTACGTTATGTTTATCGACTTTTTTTTTTGTTTGTAATTTGTTCACAGAAATAATCATTATGTTGTATGCAATTTATAAAATGCTGGTAATTACTAACGTAGAAATGTAAATTAACTTTGCGAAGTAATTGACAATAAACGATGTTGTTAAAACGAATTTAAATTTATCCATTCAAGTTGTAAAATTATATATTTTTTAAATTACACTTAATTGAAATTATATATATAGACCCTATAAAAAAAGTATTATAAGTGATATATATTATTTATTATATTTATTAAAAAAATTCTATAAACTATTTTTAAACTGATGACCAAGGTCAGTGAATCCACGTCTCGACATTTTTCCTTATTATGTGTTCATTTGGGGTGGATGGGTCACTCCACATTCTTGCTCGTCTATCTCTCTCTCTCTGTCTGTCTTACGCAAACATTGTTCTGTCTCCCTCTCCCCCCTTGTCAGAAAAAATAAGCAAGACTCGAACCCCTCTCCTTTCCCTAAAGTTCTTACGTGATACTTTTTTTTTAGCACCTTGTATTACTACTACCTGTTCATGTTAAACGCTTATGTACTAAATTACGCTAATGGTTTTAGGGATTAGGAAGGTTATATTTAGAGGAAGTGTACCCGCATTTATGTGGAGGGAGATTTGAAATACATTTAGGGAAAAAAAATCCTTAGTACACCCGACTGAGATTTGAACCCCGATCTCCCCACAGTCCAGTCTACTGATAAAGTGAGGCCTCAGACTCAGGGGTTTCCAAATTAAAAGGGCCCCGAGGGCGACAAATTGAATCCAAGAGCCAAGTGGCGGGCCCCATCATAATAAGATAGTTTTTTTTTTCAAAAACGAAAACAGGTATTTAATTGTGAATAACCCGTTTCTGTGACCACATGGTCTAAGGCGTCACTCTCGCAATATGCTTGTTTATTACGGGGAGATCATGGTTCGAATCCAGGTCTGGTGTACTGAATGTGGTTTTCCCTTTAAGGCTTTCCCACTCTCCCTCCACGCAAATGCGGGTATATTTTCTCTATATTCAATCTTACTCATCTCTATCACATTAGCGCAGTTAGTACACTATGCGAACTACCCAAACTGTTAGTAAGACGTGCTGCTAAAGAAAATGTTAACGAAACAAGAAGTGGTAATCTAAAAATGTTTAAGTACATACTAAGTGACCTGGTTGTCTAGGAGTAAGGTGTAGGACTTCTGTGCTGAGGGTCCAGGGGTTCAATCCTCGGTCCCGGCACAAATTTATCTGATTGTCAAAACCCTTCCTTCACCTATGACAAGACGTGTATTAATCACAACTTGTGAATGTGTGGAATGCCAGGCCTTCATCGTGGTTCGGATTCCACGTTAAACTGTAGGTCCTCCATTTCATCTCACAATCACCCTACCACTACACATTATCCTAAGTGCGTATAACCCAAACGGATAGTAAGACGTGGTGCTAATAATAATAACTACATACTAAAAGAATTTTCCGACAAAAATATATTATCTTTAAAACGTCGATATAATACAACAGATGTAAGGAAGAAATGAAACATAAACAAGAGTTAGATCTTTGGTGGGTTTTTCCCAAGCAAGGTTAGTCTAAACTTTCCGTTTATCTACTAAAAACATCAATTTTACTAAAGTAGATTATTTTCCCCAAGAAACTTTGTGGTCCGCTAAAAGAAAGTATCGCAGGCCGCGAGTTAGAAACCCCTTCCTTAGATCACTCGACCACCTACACCCGATATCCTCTCTGAGGTAACTGCAAGTCTTATGGAGAAATTCTTTATCTTCTCTCTTTGTTAACTGTTGCCAAATCTTCTCGCTCTCAGTTATGTCTGAAGATGATGTGCTGGGGTAAGAAGGAACTACTGGCAACATCGACTAACCAGCGTTGCAAGATTTGTCTTATATTTCAGGGGAATTGACCACATAAAAACGAGAAAATGACAACACAGTTTCCCAATAGTAACCATGCAATTCCCTCAGAGGTGATATTCAGTGTAAGCGAGTATTTGCCTGGTTAAAATTGAAAAGTGATTGATACATTCGAATGTAATATTTTTCTTTTATTTGTTTTGAAGCACTAAAAATGTCTGTGTGATTTTTGTTTATAAAGTTCACCATTGTTTCATCAGATAAAAATAAATAAGTGAAAACTTAAATAGGCTTTAATCCCAATACTAATTTTTGGATCACCGGAAAGTACATTTTTTAAAATTCTTTTTAAGAGTTGCCGACGTGTTTATAAAAACGTTTGTACCCCTATCACACCCCACACCCTTGTAACCCTCTTCCTAAATCCATAAATCCTCTAACCGAAGATAATTTGTTATCTTCCGTCACTGAACTTGAGTCTCCTTTAATTTCTCTCTCAACTTTTTGATGTAGTTCCATTTCGACCTTCGTCTATCGTAAGAAAATAAAACATATTTATATTAAAAAAAAAACATGCCACCCTCAAATCATTCAACATTTAATAAAAACCTATTGAAGAGAATCCTTTTTACAACCGTAATGTCACAGATTTGTCAAAAACGAAGTAAAGCGAGATAAGGAAGTGAAAAGATAAGGAACAGCTTGTCTCGGGCGAAACTAGGTAGACCTCTATTATTTGCCCTGCCTTCCTCCTGAACTCGTAAACCAACACATAAAGGTGACAAACTAGAGTAGGTTTGATACGGGTGTTAGAATAACAGTGACCTAAGGGTCACATATATTATATAACAACGCTATCTATGTTGTATAACAATATCTTAACACGCCTCGGTGGCGTAGTTAGCTCACGAGCTAGTTAATCTTAACCTATTAGTAAGTTTAGTTCACTTTATTTAAAACTATCAGTATCTAATTTAAGTTAATTTTACTGATCAAAATACTTTAAAATTAAAATTACGTATTTTATAAAGTAAATTAATCTTAACCTATTAGTAAGTTTAGTTCACTTTATTTAATACTATCAGTTCATAATTCTTTATAAAATACTTAATTTTAATTTTAAAGTATTATACACCAACAACTTTTGGGGGGGTAGAAATGTGAAAGAAAAATTACTTTGATGGAGATGGCGTACAGGGTAGGGAGGGTGAACTAAAAAAGGTTGAATGCGGCTACCTTTTGACTATAGGCCTGTCTTGCTTCTTTCTCCCTTACATATTGACAACACCGAGGAAGTAAAAGATTCAAGTGTCAAGAATTTCATTTGACAAGAGTCAGCCATTAGCCGGTAAATGACCCCTCACCCCCCTCCTTGGTCTATAGACCTTAAAAACATCCCTTGTAAAATGTTGGAAAGTAAAAGATGTGGATGGTAAGGGAATGGGAGGGGGGGGTTTGGGAGTGTTCTTAAGGGTCGTCCCTTTGAGGGTGCCTTTTCCTTGCGGCAGTTTTTCCAGGAATTAGGAAAGGACGCTTAGCACCAGCGCTCCTTCTGTTAAAAAAAATTTTTTGAAGGAAAAAAAATATATATAAATAAAGAAGGACGAAAGACTTGGCGCAGGCTGGCAAAGATTCATCCCCCTAGTCCACTTGTTGTGATGTATGGGGGCTCAAGGCACTTGAAGTATTAAGGTGGGGCTTACCATCTTGTACGCTAAAAAAATAGTCAAGTGTTTCATTAAAAAAAAAGTAAAAGAATGTGCAGTTACTATGGATTCTTTTTTATTTTATTTAATTACCAAAGAAAGACAAGGAGGAATGCTAAGGTAAGCTTATAAAAGGGTAGTTTGTTTAAAGTTACCACAAAATACAAACATAATGATTATTAGTATCCCGCTTCAGTGGCAGCACGGTATAAGACGTCACTTTCTCAATAGACTGTACTACCGATGTCGTCGGAGATATCGGGGTTCATATCTCGGTTGAGTGGTTTTTCCCTAAAAGGTTTTTCTCTCTCCCTCCACGTAAATTCGGGTACACTTCCTCTATTATTCAACCTTCTTCGTCCCTGATACGTTAGCGTAATTAGTACATACCCGAAAGGGTATATATAACTCTTGGTGCTAAAATTATATTTAAAATATAACACGAGGGTTACTAACGTCTTAATCGAAGGTGTAGGGATGAGGAAAGTGGTTTTATAAGAATTGCAGCCGCATTAGTCAGGGACACAGGCCATTAATTCATCTGATATTGTAGGAATGATGTAGGAAAAATTTAGAGGAAATGTGCTTGAATTTGCGTGGAGAGAGAATTATATAGTGGAGGAAAAAATCTTCAGTACACTAGTCCGGGATTCGAGCCTCGATCTCCCCGTCATCGGCAGTTTAGTCTACTGCGAGAGTTGCGCGTTAGACCACGCGGCCACCAAAGTGGGTCAAATGGATGTTAAAAGTATTGATAGTTAATAATATAATAA
Organism: Timema genevievae; assembly: GCA_902155825.1. Classification (NCBI taxonomy): domain Eukaryota; kingdom Metazoa; phylum Arthropoda; class Insecta; order Phasmatodea; family Timematidae; genus Timema; species Timema genevievae. Next base: position 4,948 of record CABFWO010009192.1, read on the forward strand.
TAATAGCACCGCGTCTTACTACCCGTTCGGGCTATACGCTTAAGTACTAATTACTCTAATGGATAAGGAATTGAGAAGGTTGAATTTAGAGGAAGTGAACCCACATTTGGGCGGAGGGAGAGTGGAAAACCATTCAGGAAAAACCACCCCCAGTTCACCCGATCGAGATTCGAACCTCGATCTCCCCGTCCTCAGCAGACTCGGCCCAACAACAACCAGCGCGTTAGCCAACTACGCCACCGAGGCGGGTAATATTGATAGTTAGATCGATGTGTTTTTTTTATTCTATTTTCATATCTAATAAGGATTATTAACTCAACAATCTTTGTTGTACTACCAAAGGGAGTTTATATTTTTTTTGTTCAGGAAGTACTCTCATCGAGGTCCTGTAAAGTGTTTGTCAACCCTCCAGGAAGGATCGCAGGCTCCTGTATATCGAGGAGATTGTCCTTAGGGTTGTCTCTGCTCTCTCTAGATGTGGTATCAAGTGGCAGGACGACATCCTCTTACTCTAGAAAGGACACCTAGAATACAAGTCCTTCGCCCTACCTTTCCCCCCTTCCATCAACTGCGGATAACCCGCTTAAAGTCTGTTCAGCGTAGGAATTGTTTTCTGAAAGGCCTTTCTCCCTAGCAGAAATATATTATATAGTAGGATATTGGTAGGAAAAAAGACCTTTAAGAGAGTAATTCCTACCGTGAATGGAGTATATGTAGACGAATGCGCTGAGGCAGGAATCCGCAACTTTTTTTTTATATATCGTGGTCAATATGAGTCTAAAAAAATGTAGTGGGCCTGTTTGAAAAAATCTGGAGCAAAAAATTTCAACTTAATATTTTTTTCATATTCATATCATATTTTTTTATGAACACAATTTGTTTGTTTGCTAAATCTTTTGAGGGTCACAGATAAAATCAGTCAGCGGGCCGCTGGTCTAATGTGTCACTCTCGTAATAGACTAGACTGCCAATGATGGGAAGATTGAGGTTCAAATCCCGGTCGGATATACTGAGTTTTTTTTACAAAATGGTTTTCCACTCCCCTCCACGCGAATGTGGGTAAACTTCCTATAAATATAACCTTCTTAATCCCTAAAACCATTAGTGTAATGAGTCTACATAAACGTGTAAACCGAAGGGGTAGTAAGACGCGGTGCTAAAAAAAAACCCTGAAATGTGATCACATGACAAGCTCTAAAAGCCAATCACAAGAAATGAACACAAACTGCTTTGGTCCGCTTTGCACTAATATAATCTCAGCTTTGTGTCTTTTTTTGTTCTGTTTTAATTTGTCTCACGACACGCCTCCATAATATTCATCAATACGTTTATATTCTTCTTTTTTTAGCATCGCGTCTTACTACCCATTCGGGTATTTATTAATTTTACTAGTGGTTTAGAGATTAGGAAGGTTTAATTGAGAGGAAGTGGACCCACATTTGCGTGGAAAGAGAGTGGAAAACCGTTTAGGAAAGACCACCCGACAGGGATTTTGAACCCCAATCTCCCCATCATCAGCAGACCACGCGAGTGACGACTTATACCGTTAGGCCACTGAAGCGATTCAATAGAAAATAAAATATCGTATTATTATTGTTGTATTTATTTACATGACGAAATTAGGGCTTAAGCCCTCTCTTACATTTAACCATGTCTTAAGTCAACATTACACTGCATTTATCTTGATAGTCGTCTGTTTCTTGTTTGTGTTCGCAAAGCAGTATGGGTCAACGTAAGTTTCTGCTAGCGTGTTACTGCAACACTCGGGCAGATTCTGTTCTATATTTTTTTTATCGAAAGTGTGAATCAAGTCTTTGGGCCAGTTTCATAGTCAGACTTAGTACGCCTCAAGTGCGGCTCTACACTAAATACAGCCCGACACCTACCTAGAACAATTTCAGGTAGGTGACGTCTTGTATTTAGTATAGCGCCGCACTTGAGGCATACTAAATCTATGAAACTGGCCCTAAGTCATCTTGTTAACTAAAACTAGACAGTTTTATTAACTGATAACCGGTGAAAGTCTTCATACTCGTACAGGTGGACATGCGGACAAAATGTTAGGCTTATTTAGTCTTGGTTTTCCGGTGACAGATTGATGGAGAAGGTCATGGTTCAAATTCCAGTGGGTTTTTTTTCTCCAAAAATGTTACTACCACACTACCTTCGCGCAAACGCAATCCAAATATTCCGGTAAACTTCTACCTTTCGTATCCCTAACCGTATAAACTCAAGTGGGAAGCGGCGAAAATAAATTAAAAAACAAACACGTATTCATATTTTAGCTAACGTGACAGTACAGATCGTTACCTGCACTTCTACTTGTTGAATAAATTCCAACCCCCCCCTCCCTTTCCCCACTTTTAGAGTAGCCCCTCCCCTTCAATCCAACTCTGTCTTGAGAGGGGGGGGGGGAGGGAGTTGGGATCATTAACATACACTAGCCTTTCTCCCAGCAAGGGGTGGCTTTTCATCACAGTCACAATGGGGGTGGAATTTGGAAACCGCAAGGTCCGTGCTTACAGGGGCGGGGTGGCTATATACACCCTCCCAAGCAAAACCGACCATGTGGACACTGACCAAACTTGACCTTGTAACTCGTGTGAGTATGAGATTCTGGTATAAAACAAACTTTTAGAAAATAAACATCTTTTTTTTTTAGCAGTCCGGTGGCCGCGTGGTCTAACGCGCTACTCTCGCAGTATTTTTTTATTTAGCACCGCGTCTTACTACCCGTTCGGGTTATACGCTTAAGTACTAATTACACTAATGGATTAGGAATTGGGAAAGTTGAATTTTAAGGAAGTGAACCCGCATTTGCGTGGAGGGAGAGTGGAAAACCATTTAGGAAAAACCACCACCAGTTCACCCGACCGAGATTCAAACCTCAATCTCCCCGTCCTCGGCGGTCTGGCTCAACACGACTGGCGCGTTAACCAACTACGCCACCGAGGCGGGTCTCTCGCAGTAGACTAGACTGCCGATGACGGAGATCTAGGTTCGAATCTCGGTCGGGTGTACTGAGGGTGCTTTTTTTTTCCACAAAATTATTTTCCATGATCCCTCTACGTGGGCACACTACCTATTAATATAACGTCCCTAAACTCATTAGCGTAATTAATACGTAAGTAGGTCTAGCCTATATAAACCGAACGGGTAGTAAGATTCGGTGTAAAAATAAACACCTTAGATTAGTTTAATTGTCTTTAGTGAGCTCCGAATCATTTAACCATTCTCTATACACCTCGAGATGGATACAAATTTACCCCGAAGATTACACAAAACGTAAAAAGTGTATTAAAAAAAATTACGCGCATGTCTCTTCAGGAAGTCCCGAAAACCGTAGACTAAGGTAATCATTTTTAGTTGGCATTTTCGAGGATAACCTTTATATAAAATAACTTCTGGGAGCGGGGGAAGGTTGTTGCCATTTAAAAATGGTACAAAGGTAGTTCACTCTATAGACCACCCTCTGTGGTATGCAGGGATACAGATCCTCCAGAGGTCCGGGATTCGATCCCTGGTGCTTTCATGTTTTCTGTGAAGCAGTGGGTCTGGAACGGGGTCAAACAAACTAAGCCTCGTGAGGACAAAATGAGGAGATCAGTGTTGCCAAGTCTATAGTCTCTAGCGATAGTACATGGACATGAAATGGATTGTATTTTGACCGGTAGGATACTTACTTTCTGATATTGTTTTGATAAACCCAACGATTTCCATAAAAAATAATAATTGAGGTAAAATTTGTTACTTTATAGCAGGGTCACAGGATATTACTTTTAGAAAATATCCTAAAATTGGACTGTACAGGTGGTGAGATTATATCAAAAGTAGTATCCAGATCGTACGGTTGGCAACACTGGAGGAGATATTTGAATGAAAAAGCAGTGACTTCGGTGCGGTATAGAAAACTGAGATAAAAGGCCGAAGGATTCATTTTGATGACCAAATGACACCCTTTAACCTCGGGAGTTGGCACTATCTTCCCCAACAAATGGCGACTGCTCGGCCGGTATGGCTCGATTGAGGGCTGGTGCCACGGAGTTTTTTTATAATACACTTTAAAGTCATGTTTTTATATTCGTGTCATTGGACGGTACCAATAAATTAAATCTAAAAAGGTGACCTGACGGTCTAGGGGTAAGGTGTCAGACTTCTGTGCTGGGGATTCGGGGTTCAATCCTCGGTCCCGGTACGGATTTATCTGATTGCCAAACCCTTCCTTCACCTCTGAAAAGACGTGTATTAATCCCAACTTGTGAATGTGTGGAAAGCCAGGCCTCCACCGTGGTTCGGATCCCACGTTAAACTGTAGGTCTTCCATTTTCATCTCACAATCATCCTACACATTACACATTAGCGTGCGTATATCCCGAATGGGTAGTAAGACGTGGTGCTAATAGTAATAAATCTAAAAACTGTATCAATACAATACGACAGTGATAGGATGAGGTACATGAGCAGTGAACTTTCTTATGCACTTAAACTATAGGTGTAATAAAATAATGATGTGATATTATTATTTATACTATTATTAGGTGTTCTGTCTCACGACAGGTCCATTCTTTTGTCATTAATATTAGACCGCCAATGAACCCTGTCCTCTGCCTCCTCCTACAGCTCCTTGAATTTTCTTCTTTCCTTCAAGTCTTCCATTATTTGAACCCTCCTTTTTTCCTAAGCTCCTCTTTCCCTCAACCTTTCCGTCTATTACGTGGTGCTGAAGACATTTCTTCCTAAGGATGTGTCCAATCCAGTTTTCTTTGTACCTGAAAATCACCTCCAAAATGGTTCTCTTCTCGCCCACTATTCTTAGGACTTCTTCCTCCGTCACTCTGCCTGTCCACCTGATCTTCTCAAGTCTTCTCTAGCACCACATTTCAAAGATCTCCAAGTTTTTACTCCAAATGTAGCATTTCATCAGTTTCTTCCTCGGTTCCAAACTCAAAGCAGTGACCTCTTCTTGTTGAAAGATTCCTCGGCCATGGCGAGTCTCGACAGAATTTCTTGGTGCAGTAAACATCCTTTGTCAGCAGACATCCCAGATACTTGAATTGTTTTCCAACTCCTTGTTTCCAATTTTAATTCTCAGTGGCTCTTCATTTTTTTTTTAAATCACCATTACTTTTGACTCATCAATGTTGATCTGCATGCCACATTTTCTCCCTATCTCTACCAGCCGGTCCATCATTTCTTGCAACTCTTCCTTATTTTTTTTTGACCATAGTTAGTTTGACAGAACCTCAGATTGTTTTGAAGAGGATATCCTTATTGCGATGGTTCCCAAGGATATAATAAAGCTGGGAGTGACCACGGCCGAGGTCTTAGACTTTTTTTTTAAGAGACTGTACAGGTAGGTCAAAGCGGAGGTAAAGAAAGATGGAAGTGGCAAAGTTTCAAGGTTTTTATTTTAAAACAACCCTCTGAAATAGAGTATAGAGCACAGGAAAGCTGACAACAATGGCTCGTGGAGGATTGTTAAGGACTTAACATCTTCCATTGTATTGTTTAGGAGCTGAAAACATTCAGGAACTCCATCCCCCCTTCCCCCTACATTCCCCTTTAGCCTACGAAACAAAATATCACCTTTTAAAAAAGACAAACACGCTGTTAATTTTTATGTTCCGCTAATTTAATTGCCTTTCTATGTAACTATAACTTACTCATTGTTAGTGTGGGCGGGGCCACGGCGGTCACCTGGGACAGTGGTTTTCAACCTGGGGTACACGAAGACATCTTAGGGTGTGTAAAATCTAAAATAAACAATAAAACCAATAATAAATGCTTGATATTTACATGTTGTAGTCAACACAATGTGTTTTCCTGTAACTAAAAATAATTACAGTATACATCACGTGTTAAACACCAGGAAAATAAATGCGAATTTTACTAAACTCACCCAACTGTAATTTCAAATTCGTGGAAACATCGATCTCCCCCATAATCCGAATTTTAGCTAATCTGAACAACCTTCGGTCCCAATTAGTTCGGGGGTGTGCGTATAACCCGAAAGGGTAGTAAGACGTGGTGCTAATAATAATAATAACAATTAGTTCGGATTAACAATGTTCTATATATAGGCTTATCATTATTATTATTATTATATTAATATTATTATTAGCACCGCGTCTTACTACCCGTTCGGGTTATACGCACTTACGCTAATGTGCAATGGTAGGGTGGTTGTGAGATGAAATGGAGGACCTACAGTTTAACGTGGGATCCGAACCACGGTGGAGGCCCTGCATTCCACACATCTACAAGTTGTGATTAATACACGTCTTGTCAGAGGTGAAGGAAGGATTTGGCAATCAGATAAATCTCTGCCGGGACCGAGGATTGAACCCCGGACCCCTAGCACAGAAGTCCGTCACCTTACCCCTAGACCACCAGGTCACCTATGGGCTTAACATACGTCCCGGTCTGACCGGGACTGTACCGGTTTTAAGAGATACGTCCTAACGTCTCGGTCGGTTTGCATTTTGGCCCCGGATAAATAATCCCGCGCGCGCGTACGCGCACAAACACTCACACACACATACGCTGCATCTACATTGTACACGCATACATTAACAGAAACACAACTCACACTTGATGTTGCCTACAACACGGAAAACTGAGGTGTAGCTAGAGATTTTACTATTGCATAACTATATGAAGGGTACAGGGGAAATAGGGGAAAGTCCAATTTTAACTTGATTTCAGTAAGTGCTGCCACCTGTTAAACAATCATGTTACTTCTCTAATGTATTTTAGATTGTGGTTAAAAGAGGTCTCTGTCATATTTAATTGTTTTTTTTAATTATTGGCTTTGAGATTTAAAAGTTGCTATAGTTAAAAAATTAAACTATAGCACCACGTCTTACTACCCGTTCGGGTTATACACTTAAGTAATAATCACGCTAATGGGTTAGGAATGGGTAAGATTGAATTTAGAGAAAGTGAACCCACATTTGTGTGGAGGGGAAGTAGAAAACCATTTAGGCAAAAAACCCACCTCCATTTCACCCGAACGAGATTCGAACCTCGATCTCCCCGTCCTCGGCAGTATATTAAAAGTTGTTGTCCTGGGAAATCCACCCCCCTTTTACCCTGTAGTACTCTTCATATGTTAGACAGATTGAGACTTAAGGGTGCTGGAGGTTCTGATGTGAATTTAGTTGGTCCTACTCCCCACTTATACTCGTGTCGCTGTTAGTAAGCCGTCCTATCGGCTCTTGTGTCCTGCCGCTCGACGCCGGAGGACCGAGATTGCCGCCATCTCCGACGTTCCTTCGCCCCGTTGGTACTCGACCGACGTCGATCGGACTGCTATACTACTGTGTCAGATCACGGGGGACGGTAGTCCGTGTACTGCGGATACGATGATAACCGTAGGCTGTAGTGTATCTGGAACATTATAATATAATGTAATTATAAACATTTAGTAATCAGGGCCAGATTTAGAGAGACCAAGGACCTAAGGACATGCGAGCTGGGAGCATGGGGTGCCCATGAATGGGTGGTAAGGGGAGGGGGGTTCCATATCCGGTCTCGAATCCCTGTCAAGAATACTGAAGGTGGTCTTATCCACTCTTCATCTACTCAAACTCGGATACAAGTTCCTCTTAGTTCTAACTTAGGCTATACATAAGGGCAAATATTGGGATATTATGGATGGGTAGTAAGACGCAGTTCACACACACACACACACACACACACAAATCTCAGATAGGCCTGCAAGAGATTAAGGTACCTTACAGCCTGTGTAGAGTGACCCGCCTTACAAAGAAGATATTGGGTTTGCCTATCTACGATCTTGAAAGGGGTTCGCGAAATACCTGAGTTGATGATATCCACGAAACGAAGCCATTCATTTAATTTTATTAATTTTTTACGGCGTCTTTTTACCCGTACGTATATGTACTAATTACGCTAAATGTGTTAAGGATTAGGAAGGATGAATTCAAATGAAGTATATCCGCATTTGCGTGGAGGGAGAGTGGAAAAGCATTAAGAGAAACTACCCTCAGTTCACCCCACCGGGAGTAGATCTCCGATCTCCCCGTCATCAGCGGGCCAGTCTAACACAGGAGTGATGCCTTAAACTGTTTGGCTCCTGAAAGGGGTTCTATCTAAAGTTAAAAATATATGTTAATATTCAATGTTAATGTAAAATATAACAACAAAATTATAACAATCTGATTATTAGTGCCCCGGCCCCCCTTCCTTGGTTTCACTTAATGGGGGCAATTACAGTAGCTTTCGATAAGGAAGGAGTTAGGGGACATGTAAACACAAATATATAATAAATTACAAACGAG
>CABFWO010009193.1:0-13250 GCA_902155825.1 Timema genevievae
TTTAACGTAGTGTATACACCTGTGGTTTTATTTTAGCAGGTGTATCACTTCTTTTAATCTAATTGCCCATTTGAGCGCTCCTATGGGGTGTCTCAAATGGGTATTTTACTATATTGCTAACTATTATATTATATTAATATATTTTATTGTGTTTTTTGTTTGTATATTGTGTATTCACCTGTATATTCTGCAGGTGAATTATTGTCTCCCTTACGGGGATTTTACTATATTTTTATTATCGTTCAAGGCCCTAATGACCTCAATGTGTTGATGGGCCCTTAAACCCCAATAATAATAATAATAATAATAATAATAATAATAATAATAATAATAATAATACTGTGTTTTTAAATGTCAAGGCCCTAATGACCTCATTATTTCGATGGGCCTCTAGACAACAACAACAATAATAATAATTCTTAATCAGGTGTATCATCTTAATTGTTTTGCTAAGAGAATTTGTGTTCTTTTTATAAAAAAAAATGTTTAATGTCCCGCACGTGTCGGTGCGTTTATAAATTATATAATAATAATTTTTCATGATTATAATTGGTTGTTATAATTTTACTTTCTCATATAAAAAACATCTTTTATTACTAATATTAAAAAAAAATTCAAGGAAAATATAAAAATTCGTTTTTTACCTGTAGCTCAGAATGTTTTCAAAATAATTTTTATGATATTTTCCTCTCGTATGACCATCGTTACACGTTGACAAGAAGTGGTTTAATTTCGCCACCTGCCTCCAGAGTTCGTCAAAACAAGGCGATGTGTACTATTACCCAATGAGTGGTCCCACATCTTCCTTGCCACTCTACCTCCATGTTATGTTTGACCTGCCTCAAGAGTTCGTCAAAACAAGGCGATGTGTACTATTACCCAATGAGTGGTCCCACATCTTCCTTGCCACTCTACCTCCATGTTATGTTTGACCATCTGGCCCATGGACTTAGTACGTACACCTCGGGATACGAACCAAGCCGTTCTGAACGAGCGAGGGATGAGATGATTTCCAAGCCCGTGAGAGTCCTCGGCTTAAAGAAAGATCGGATACCTTAAAAATATTATTTCGAGAAAAGAGAGAGGTGAATTACAAAAGTTTATTTATATTTCCCTAACATAGAACAGTAGATTAAAATTTATACTGTGCCTGTGTCATATTCCAAACACACAACGCCTTTAATGAACATGATGTATAGGACGTACGGAGAAAAACATGATTTTAGGTTTCCTAATATAACAAGGTGTAATCTATATTATGTTTTATCTCCTAAAATATTATTTTTATAGTGCATAAATAATTTGCTAGTTTTCTTAAAAATATTCTATTTTTTAACATTTGCTTGTAATCAACTCTATATGACAATTTAATGATACTTTACAAAAACATCACAAAAAGCTATTTTTTTAAAACGTTTTAATAAATTTGCAAGATTTAATCTAGTTATAAATATGATAATATATCATGTGTAATACCTAACAAAAATTAATTTAACGTCTTTTTTACAATTTTTGAAAACATAATAATCTAATTCTTAAACAGTAATCCAATTTTCTTATTATTTATTATAGATTTCTTCTATGTAACAGGGAAAAGTTGATTAAAAATAATAATTGTTCTTTAAGTAAAACAACTTAAACATAGATAAGGAAGTTCCCCGAGCGTTTTCGCCATGTCTCGTTATATTTCGTGCCTCGGTTTTCGCGCGCGCGCGTAGATCGAACAAATATTCATTGGGTATTTGGTTCGAAGCAGTTGACAGTTAGCAGAGCTAGCGCGATCAAGAAGGGAGGGTGCTACGTAATATTTTTACTAAAGAAAATAGTTCATTTAAAGATAAATTTGAATACTGAACATTATTTCTTAGTCACTATCATTTGAATTGAACTTTTTTTAAAAAAAAAATCAAGAATGCATCAAAACTCTATTTCTAAAATATTTTCAACTAAAGTAAAAAGTTAATTCAATTTATAACGTTCAGTGTAATTTTTTTTAAATTCATATTAATCAATCTCGTTTTACGTGTTTATTCCAAATGTGAATTACGCCCATTAGCAAGGGAAAAACCTCAGTATTTATTGAGATGTGATTTTATTTTTCATATAATATTTTGTTTGTCAGCTTAATTATATAAAAAGTGAAAAATTAAAAATATTAACTTTCCAAATGAGGTATTTCTTCAAATTTGGACCAAGAACGTCTTGAGCCTATTCTTAAGATCACACAAAATAACAGGTAAACATTTTCTTCCTTAGTTTCATTAATTTTTATTTAAATAAAAGTATGATAAAACATAAATGTGGCTTGAAAATGTATATAGTTACTTTTAAATTAGATAGATATTGTTATTGTATATTTGTGCAACTTCTCAGATAGTATTTTAATAATACAGCCTTGCGTACCGAAGAAGTTTTACCTATATTTGATTATGATTGGATTTAATGCTTTTTAATACATAATACTCTCCAAAGAATTTGTATAGCTTCAACATACATTTTAAATTATAAGTATTTATTTGTTTTTCATGTAAACTTGTACAAAGTACAATTATTACTGTCTCTATTGTATATATACTTCCCCACGCATGCCAGGACATCAACATTAAACCAAACCAACTGTTTATCACCAACATGCATCTCTGCACGCCACGTCAGAGCCGGCGATGTTGAAACGATTATGTTTAACCTTAGTAAGCATGTCATTCTATTCAAGTAGATCAAGATAAGCTGGCATTACGTATTTAAAAATACGTGTGTTGGTCAGCTGATAGGGATCGAACTCTAGACGTTTGGCTCACTGCTAATTTTATCATTTATGTAACGTCTTGTGATTAATATATGACAGATACATCGTAGATATGGAAAACCCGGATAGCTCAGCTAGTAGAGTGGTGCTATGTTAAGAAAAATATATCGACTTTAAATTCTTGGTTAGCACATATTTTTTTTAAATATATCATTATAAAGTCTAGCTATAGAAGAGACAAATATGTGAATTTCTTGAAACTTGACAGGTTATTCATATTTAATTGAACTGTATTAAATAAATTCAATCAAAATAAATACTAGATTTTGAAAAATTACACTATTTTTACTTTTGAACGTGAACTTATACATTGATTTGAAAAATAAAATAAGGATAGTCTAATTTAATTATTTTCATTATATTATTTTTTCTCTTGTGTTTTTAAGATATAAATTTTATTCACTTGCTACTATGTTTAATTAACAGCAGAGTATTAATTGGCACAAAATGTTCATCAAGAAGTTGATATTATTAAGATGAACGAACGTAGTTTAGATTAATTACGAGTTCCCCGGGCAGAGTATTGAACAGAACATTCAACAGTTGACACCAACCCCGGCGCTTGCCTTTCCTCGACAAATATAGGTCAATAGCAAAAATGGGATAAGGGATGTAATTATAATTTTGGATAAGCTCTTTTATGATGATTGAAATTACGAGAAAACTGCTGAACTGATTTTGACGAAGGACCTCTTGTTTAAAGGTTAATGGTCCCGAGTTTCGGCCAAAAATAGTATTTTCCAACAAAAACCTGAGTTTATAAGGGCGAGCTCGCAGATTTTCTGTTGTATGCTGTGTGATTCATGTGTACACTCATTCTTTGCTTACATCACCATGGAAACCATCATTTGTGTATCGGTAAATACAACATTTCTCTCTGGTTAAAAATAATAATGTCAATTCCTCTTTTAAATGGCATGGTGTAACAAATAGAAAACATTCGGTAAAATTGTAGATATCAAACAAAACAATGATACTAATTTAAAAATGCATTGTTGTTTTTCTTATTTATCTTTAAATGTGTCTCTCTGATCACAAAATTACCGTCTGAACACGTATTCATAATATTAAATGATTTGAGGTGATTATTTCCTAGACTGGGGAAACACTTTTTGGTTATTGGAATATTATAATCGTTAATTCACATTAAAATCAACAAAAGTGACCATAACTCGCATTTTAAAAGCTAGAAATCAATTTCTTGAACAACTTTTATTTCCTCTTTATCGCGCATGTATTATAAACTCATTGCATACCTACAATCACTGTTTGTTTCACTGTATAATCTTTATCACATATGTGCTACTTGATTACACCTGCATAGTAATTCTTTGTTTAAATCATCCTGAAAAAAATACGATGACAAAACTTTAACCTAAATATGCAGCATTCTCTGGACAATCCCCTATTACTCATATTCTGGCATTTTAACCTGGGAGAGGACTCTTTTCAAGCCTATGGGATTTTTTGTAGGAAAAAACTTGTACAAAATATTGATCACATCTGATATATTATTAATTTTATTTTAAAGCTATTATAACCAAGACTCGTGACTTGACGTCATGCAATTCAAGAGCTGTAAGAGATGATAAAGGAGGGAATATTATATTATCTGAGTTGTTAGAGAGATGAAGTCTGGTGTGTGTAGGCCAACATGAACACGTGAAACCAGCCATACCATCTATTGAGCGTCACACACCTGACAGGGACTTGTTTTTGTTGATAAATAGTGCAGCGTCATCAAAGCTCGAGTTGGAAGAGGTGAGCTATCCTAATTCTACCAACATTCCTCTCTTTTTGTCTGTCCGTCTCTTGTCGACCATTGATTGGAACCATCGTCCCGCTCGTTAACACACTTCAACACCTTTCTGACAATACTCTCGGTAAACCTCTCTCATATCAATTATATCTCGATACGACTCTAGACACATTACGATAATTGCAGTGATTTACAGCTTTATTATCTTTCTAACGCAAATGAGATGAGTTTGTCAGACATAAGTGGACTTTCCGACGCTTTGGCTGGAGTTGAGATACAGTGCAGGAATTTTAAATAATTTGTTGGAAAAGATTGTGATATCTGTGCATATAATTCACGAACCACTCTGTAAAGAGTAAATAAAGTTTTAGGGTGGTAAAAAAGTAGAACATGGTAACATGCTATTTTCTAGTATGGATTTTATAGTTGCGTTATCTCATCTGATCTTAATATATATAATTCTTCTGTACGTGTGTATGTCACTGAACTCCTCCTAAACGGCTGGACCGATTTTGATGAAATTTTTTGTATGTGTTTGAGTGGGTCCGTGGATGGTTTAGATTTACAATTGGACCCGGTAGGTGGTGCTACAATCGGGTTCTAGGATTTTTTTTTTTAGATTTTTTGCATATCAGAACATGTAACCTCAAAATTTTACCCCCACACCACCACTCCCCAATATTTATAATAATGAATTTAATATTAATAATTGATTATAATTAATATTTGTGTAGCTCACTAATTGGAGTTCATTGTAAATTTGTAATTGTGATGATCACATAGTATTTGTTTTATTATCGAAATCAACTATGCCACCCAAACGAAAAGCCAACGTTCGGGCAGGACAACGTCTGTCGGGTCCGCTAGTCTTTTATAAAATATGATATGCAGTTTTCGTCATCGCACCACGGTCACTCATCATGTGCTTGTTGCCTTACTCTGTAAACAGAATGCTCTGTTTGTTTGGTTAAGGCTTACGACACCACTTGGTGATAGGGTATTCTAAACTTTTTTTTTTAAATTGGGCCCTACTCGGTAATTTTTCCAGTCACCTTTCGGTTGAGGATGAATACAACTTTATCTGAGGATTTAATTCAAGAGAACAGCTTGCTTCAGAGTATTATATGATGTTACTCTGTTCCTTCTAGCGATCGATTTTTGGGTAACATGCACATTCCTGTTAGTTCGACTCTTTTTTTAAAACAATTCACTACCAAATGAACTGTAATGCCGATAGTTTTCCTAGGAACTCGACGCCAAATTAAACTTGCCATCAGTGGTCTATGTACGTGGTGATTGGTTAGTGTCTATCACGTCTATGATACCAAAACGACGGTTGTCCACTTCATTGGATTCGTGAATATCTTAACACCGAGCATTTTAATGTTCCACTGTCTGGACTTAAATCGCATACTCCTGACCCTAAGTTGAGTGTGTTCTATTTTCACTCTGTGTATCATTTTGAATGAGTATCTCAAATCAATGGGGAGGGGGAGGCGAGGATGATACTTAGCATAGGTTTGCCTATTTTTGGAAATCTTAGAGTATTTTCATCTTCTTTTTTTTAATCAGAATAGAGGCTCAGTGAAATAGTGAAACTAGCGATCTACGTTCCGGTCGTTTAATAGTTATGAACGATTTTCTTAAACAAAAATTATAAGTGCTAAACAACAACAAAATTATCAAACAAATATTTTTAATTACATGTGTTCCTTTTTTTGAGGGGGATTCAACGTTAGAAGGAAACTACTTGGCCATTTTTGTCTTAACCAATTCAAAGGTATATACTTTTTTTTTTAGTGATTCATGTATAAATAGAAATTAGTTTCCTAAAATTTAGAGTAGGCCTACATTGAGCTATGTATACTTTTTGGGTCCATTTTTTCCCTTTTTTTAAAAGTTATATTTCTTGTCGAGTTATAAAATCTAAAAAAATATATATTCACCTAAATTGTAGATCTTTAATAACAATAGTACCAAAATGGGTATACTATTTTGATTTTTCCAAATATTTGAGTTTAACCCATTAAGGCCCAACTTTTTTTAATATAGAATATTTTTGTTTTTCATACATATTTTACTTGTCTGAGATTAAAGGTTGTTAAAAAATCAATTTTTTGTGTACTGGCATATGTTATGTATTAGTTATGCTATGTTCCCATATGGGAACGGTGGACCTGAATGACTAATAGTTTTTTATCTTCTACTAGTGTCATTTATATTACGGCAGCATGAATGAAACTTATCAAACATACATATAATTAATTATACAAAATTATATATTTTCACTCATATCAAAATTATAATTAAATTAGTAATACATGTTATAAAAATAACTAAATGAAACTTATAAAATCAACATTTAGGCGTATGACATATTCGTAAATACTATCTATTGATACAAAACATATAAAATGAAAGTGCTTCATAAATAACTTTTGTCGGTGAAAAATATCAAAGCTCAAGTTAATATCTAACAATAATATTAATGTTAATTTATGAACTTATGGTAATAGTTATAATATAATACACTGAAATATCAAGCATAGTGATAATGAAAAAATAACAAGTAAACAATATGGAATTATATTTTTCCATATAGAATACAAAGTAATACCAAATATAATAACAAAGAAAAATCTACAAACTAAATAATTAATCTTATTTTTTTATGGAAATCTACAAAACAATTAGCGTGCATTCCAACAGTACATTTTAAACATTTCATCCGGAAATTATTTTTACACAACCCACACCTAGTTTGCTTCTCATTTTTTCAAAATGAAATGTCCCTCCTTGTCAACTCGAACTTCTGGTGTCATTCTGTTATCTTGTGGCAGTTTCAGTTGAATTGGTCTGCAGTTGTACTTGTATACGTAGGTGAGAGAAATACGCCTTGTGAAAGCTAAAAGATCCAAAGGCTCAACTCTAATACTTCCAGTAAGACGATACAGCTGCCAAGCATTGTTGACAGAAACATTTATGGGAAATGTTAATAACTGCTAGTACCACCTTTTCCCTCTTATCTCTATTCTCAGTTTGGCAATGTTCTCGTCCATTCGAGCTACTCCTCCAATGTATGTATTGTATAATGATGTGCAATGAGGTTGATCAATGGACACATATTTCTTGGTGGCTTGGCTGTATCTTCTAGTTTTACCGATCGGATTTACACCAGCTAGAGTAGATGCTACTGTAACAGCATTAGCGAACTAAAGTTATTCCAGATACTTTCAGTTATTTGAATATGAGAGCCTCTAGTCATTTTATAGAAAACTTTTACATCTGTCAGTGGTGCATTTTCAATTGTATTATTTCTAACTGTTCCTGTTCCAGTACAGTTTTTTTTATTTACAAGTGACTCAGTAACTTTACAGAGGTAAAGAAATTATTTAAAGATTAAATTTTGTTTCTGCCGGAGTCTTATTCCTAGATTCTGTAACAATTGATCCACCAAACTCAGGAATTGTTGCCAGTACTTGCTCCGGCATACAACACACTTTGTATCAGGTAACCTAACCGTGATCAGAGGCTTTATATCCTTGGCGAATCGGCTTGCCTTGGCTATGATGTTTAGCACCGTGCTTTCCAAAGTGGCTTCATCTACGCACAAGTTTATTTCACCATAAAAATATTCTAACCATCTTTCATTGAGCTTTTGGCAAAGGGGAGACACTTTAGCAAATTTATCGTTATCCAAATTGCTGTTATACCATACATGTAAATTTCTCTTAATTTGAAGGAAGCAATTTCTAGACATGGCTGTCCAGATCGCTTGGTTGTTGGTCAGGAGCCTGCTCCCAGTACAGTCTTACTCTGGGCACAGGACTGTAGCCGCAGATAAGCAAAGTTTGATAAGCATACGGATTGGTCATATCACAAATTAAACTTATTATTTCGGTGTCATAAAAGAGCTCAAAAAGATCAACAGGTGAATTCTCACGTTCAATGAGCCATTTTGAAGGTTCCCTCCTAAAGAACCAGAGTGGATGTCTTCTGCTATCCATTATCTTTCAAAGATATTTATTTTGATTTTTTCTTACCTTGAGATACACTTGGTTTTTGTCTTTTAACTCCAATTGTAGATGAAGTACTGGCTTTATTTTGATGTAGTTGTTCTGCTGTCACTGTTTATTTGACCAAGATTCCTTCTTCTATACGAGTGATGGTTGCTTCAACACCCGCTGAGAACTGATCAGCCGATAGACGATTTAGATACGCTTCACCCTCCTCACCATTGTCTTCATTAGATGCAGCATTATTAAGAGGAGGTGCCACATATATCATTATCAGTCTCAAGTAAGCGTGCTATTTCATCTGAAACATAGAACCATCATTATTTAATACATGGGGCCTTTCACCTTATGGTTCCATCATATTTTACTAAGAAAATATTATACAAAATTAGTTATTATTAATGTAAAAGTGTGATATTTTATAAGAAAAATACATAATTAAAAATCAATCAAATGTAGTAAATAACAAAAAATCTTAACATTTTATTAGAAGCCACTGGTGATATTTTTTTGCTCACAAGATTATGTTGTTTTCTTTGTTGTAAAACAGCTGAAATGTGTTTAGCTCCTGTAACAGGAACAGTTTGACCAACTCTTCAGAAATAGTATAAAAAATACCACCTTCTTATTAAACATTAAAAAATAAAAGTTGGAACGTTTCCGTATGGGAACGGTGGTCCCTAATGGGTTGAGCTCTCTTGGATTATCAGATTACAGATCTGAAAGCGAGGTGTGTTGGTCGTTAGTGGTCGTTCTAAGTGTGCCTCATTTGACCTTGGTGAGGTCGAAGTAGTAATATGGTAGCTTTGTGTACGGTTCTCTAAATTCTTGGTAGTGTCCACCATGCAGGCATCCTCAGTTGTCAGCACTTAGGTGGGTTGGTTAGCACTTTTCAGTGTGATAAACACTATCCAGCATCTGAAGAAGTGAGGCTCTGGCGTAGAGCAACAGTGTCTCGAGTTGTATAAAATAGAACCAAGAAACTTATGTTCATGGTTTTGTTATTCAGTTCTGAACCCTTCTATACGAAAGTATAGAAGAGTGGAGGTCATTGTAACAAGGCTCCGCGTTGGACATACTTCAATGACCCATGGATTTTTTATTGAGGGGAAGATCCACCTCCAGTGTGTGAATTTTGCGATTCTCCCCTTAGTGTGTACCACATTTTGGTGGAGTGTCGTAAATATGCCCCTATTCGCCTGGTCCATTAACTAGAAGTAACAATTTCGAATTTTTTTCGATGCCAAGATTTTGTACTAGTTTTATATCGTTTTGTACCACAAATAAAAAAGAATTGTACCCCAACTTATTTTGAGTAGTTATATTTAAGTGGTAACTTCAAGTTAATGCTGGAGTACCACTTTCAAATGTTGAGCTATTTTTGATGCCAACGTTTTGTACCACAAATAAAAAGTGTTGTACCCCCACCCATTTTGAGTAATTAGCATATCAAATTGGCCATTCAAAATTAAGAGAGGACTACAACATTAGAATGTTGAACTTTTATCGTTACCAACGTTTTGAACTAGTTTTGTACCTTTTATAGCACACCATTTTGTTTGCGTATAATATCTAGCAAGATTAATCAAAGTTTAATTTAATTTAATGAATAAACTACCTGGGGGACGGATCCAAATAATTTTCATAGGGCGGTCATAATTATAGTAATACATAGCTATTTACAATGTTAGATATCTGTTTAAAGCCATTAAATAGTTTTTCATTCATATTTGATCTTATGTAGGTTTTAAACTGTGGTACTCTTCAATTTTTTTAAATCAGATAGTTTTTATAAACTCTTTGGAGTGACTCTCCTTAAGCAATTTTTTGAAAAAATGGATCACTCTAGAAGCTGTGAGTAGTTGATTAAAAAAAAATAGATTCTGTTACAAGCCATTTAAAGTGTTCCTAATCTATCCATTTTTAAAATTGGGATGCCCCTTGTAGCTATTTAGATGGATTCTCACCTTAATTTTTACTATGATCGAGTGACCATATTGATATACTAACTACTCAAAATGGGTGGTGGTCCAAAACTCAGGGATACAAAACGGTACTAAACTAGTACAAAACATCGCCATCGAATAATTGCAAAATTCGAAAATTGTAATCCTCCTTTAATTTGAAGTGGCCATTTTGATATGCTAATTATTCAAAATGGGTGGGGGTGTAAAACTTTTAGTTTGTGGTACAAAACTAATACAAAACTTTGAATTAAAAATATTCAAAATTTGAAAGTGGTACTCCAAGTTAATAGACCTCTATTCGCCTGGCTCTTGATTTTAAAGGTGACTATTTTTTTTTACAACGCGACAGCGGGATGGAGTAATTTGTTTACTCAGTTTTTTTTACGCCATGCGAATCTTCTTAAATCCATTTGAGTTCACTCTTATAGAGTGGCTCTTTTGGATATTATTTCATATTGAGGTTAGTTTTAACACTTTTAGTATATTATAATGTGTTTTTTTAAAAGTAGTGTATACACCTTTGGTTTTTTTTAGCCGTTGGATCACCGCAAACCGTACTAATAGCCGATTTGAATTCCACTACTATGGAGTGTATCTAATGAACTTTCTCTCTTATCGAGACTTATTTTTAACATTTTTAGTATGTTTTGTTATATTTGGATTGTTTATTTATTGTGGTGTATACACCTGCTGTATTACTCTATGTTAAACAAATACAGATCAAGGCGCTAATGACATGAATGTGTCGACTCGCCTCTAAAATAATATTATTATTATTATTATTATTATTATTATTATTATTAATAATAATATAAAACAAATTGATGGAACAACATAAACATTGTTTCTAGATTCATTTCGTTAGCTATTAATTATTAAATGGATTTAATTTTATTTGGAGAGCTTGCGTCAGGCAAACAAAAGCAGGCAACAAAGCTACGGCGACTTTGCTCCCCCTTGCAGGGTGAAGTGAACAGTCCCGCACGACTCTTGTGTCAGAAGGGTTGCCTACGAAAACAGAAGAACGTTCAAAGGTGTCTAATTTATATATGTATCGTAGTTCACTTTGTGTGTGGGGGTGCATCAATACAAGGGTTGTTTGCGTCCAGACATATATATCATCCTAACATGTTTACACGGTAGTACCGAGAGGGACCAGGAAGTGGTAAGACTTAATAATGTATGTTTGATGTTCTTTCTTAATGTCTGGTATAGGAGCTTATCGGAGTCAACATTGTCAATCCTATTTGTGTTCAAAACAAAACATTTGCTTTAAGTGACTTTGAATGTTTAGGAAAAATGCTTACCTTCAACTGTCGGGGGATTCCCCACAATTCTATAGCTCAGTCAATACCGCGTTATCCTATTGATCTAAGTATTTCTTGTTCGATTCCCGGCATGGTATAAATATTTATAGTTGTGAAAATTGGTTTTTACTCTCTTTACAGTGATTAATAAACGGCCGGGGAGCTGAATATTGTGTACATGCTTGGATTAAGATTGTTTTGTAATTCTTGTGCTGATATAATTCAGTAGGGTCATAAAATGAACGTTTAAGCCTCCAAATGAAAACACATGAGAGCAAAATAAATCTTAGTATGGCTCTCAATATTAACTTTTATTTAATATTTAATAAATAAAAATAGTTGTTTAATATATTTTATAAATCCTACTACCATTTAAATCCAGGGTTTTAAATATTCGTCCCGCTACTCTGATGACATAAACAACATTTATAATCAATGAGCAATAAGGGTTTGAAAACCAAGGCGATTTTAAATTTGACATTAATATAAAAAAATCAAACGATTCAACCCTTTTTTTAAAATTTACTAGTAATTTCTTAGCACACGTTTTCTCTGTTTTTGTTTTTCAAAAAATCTTAAACCTATTGGTATTTTAATTATTGGAGCGAAAATGTGTTTTCATTGTGATTGATGCTTGATGTTTCACAACATTAAACTATTGCGTAGTCTGCTAATGAGATGTTGATGAGATAGTCGATTAAGATATCGATTGACTTGTGTAGGCTACCTCTCCACTTTGTAATATGGATCACATATTGAACTATCAGTCATTCAGAATACATTTCAAACAATACATTTTCAGATAAAAAAATACATTATTTTAATTAGAGCTCCGAGAAATCATTATTTGTTAACCATAATAAGAACAATTGATTCCAAACAGTCTCTCATACCATATTGTGTAAGGATAATATAATATTTTAAAATAATATATACCTGATTATGTAACAAAACACTTTATAAAAATATATTAACTAGGTCCTTACATGGGAGTGATTTGGTTTTTTAAACTGATTCATACAATTAACGGTCCATTTTTTATCAATTTTATAACTGTATCCCGAAAACTCACTGACAAAACACTGCTTCACATTATCACTTCACACTCACAATGAATTAAAGTATTCACATAAATAAATAACAGACAAATAGAAGCAAGTTGTGTTCAGAAACCTTGTTGGTAGACTGAGCCAAGTTCATTAGTGTGGAGCACCAACATAATTTCATGAGAGCATTGTTTATGGAGGGTCAATAAAACTCCCTTTGTGCTATTAAAAGGTTTGGGTAAGAGGGTATTCCCATGTCAACAACCACTGAGTCATAACAAGCAGAAAGATAACTCCAATGACTCATGTCAAGGGGGAAGAATGGCAAGGCCAGCAAATATAAGCGAGA